>WEIU01021108.1:229472-269540 GCA_013389925.1 Aegithalos caudatus
AAAAAAAAAAAAGTCCAAAATTAGGCAATTTGCAACAAATTCCATGCTTTTTACTTCTCCTGAAGATACAATGGCCTGACAAGGACGGCCACTGCAGCTGTTTTACTGAATTTAAACAAACACAGCTCTGCCTAACTCTTGCAATATGCACAGTGCCTAAAACAAGGTCATGATATGCAACCCTGAGATTATGACTATACTGTAACAACCTGAGTTAGGATGGTGAGCAGCAGATCACCCAATCAAGTCTAAGCCACCTTGACTGGCTAATTTTGAGCCAAAATATAAACATAATTCTACCAGACCTAGAAAAGGTGAGATACGTTTTCATTGTTCACATCTGGTTGATGATTTATTAATTTGTATTAAAAATACATGCCCATATGACATAAAAAAAAAAAAAAAAGGAAGAGTTAACTGGAAGGCAAAGTCATGCTGTACACAAAGAGAGAGTTACTTCCCTGCAGCCAAATACACTGGGGAAAGAAAACACATTTCACAGACCTGCTCCATATTTTGTGTCACACTCAACAACTTTCACTCAGGTTGTTTAGAACTGTGCTTAAAACCAGCTCTTCCTTCTTTAAAAGCAAAACATAAGTTTTATATTAGAGCAGAAGAATAGGACATACAAGGGTTCTAAATTTAAATTAAGTTTTTCTAGGTGTAGTTTTTTTTTTTCTCTCCCAAATGACAGTGGTCATGATAAAAACCAGAGCACAGTAGTCCACAGACAAAGTTTAATCCATCTCCATCATTTACTACTGTTCCTTGCAAAGGCAGTCACCAAAAGCACATTTGTAAGTGGTATTTTAGAGATGAGCACATGTTGTACTTCACTTACAGAATCAGCTACATGAAGATGAAGAGGGTTTTATGTTCAGGAAATGTTTTATGTTAGGAAATGTTATTCCACAGAGTTACAAAACATAGCCCCATGTGCAGCCTCAGCACTGAGCAACAGGTCATGCATGACAACTTTAATCTTCCCTCACCAGCCCTTACCCTATTTTTTAACAAGAATGCTACTTTGGCAGCCTGCATTTCTCAAAATCAGCATCTTATCAAAGAGGAGCATTACCAGTATTTACATAGTGTTCTTCATTTGGAAGACATCCTAGATAACATTTACTCCATGCTCTTGCCTTATTTGAAAATTTAATGGGCTCCTATTCTTAAGAAATTAATCCTGTGGGCTTGGCAACCCTATATTTATATTTAATTATAAGCAGCTTTTGTATCACTGTATTGAGAAGGTGGAACTGGACAAACCTGGCTCCCCTTTGGTGCATGAAGTCAAAGGTCTGTTTATTCCTAAAGCATGTAGGAAAACAAGAAATAAAGTATTTAGTAACAACACCGGTCACCAGCATGAAAACTGCCTGTAAGTCAAGTCCTTCCACGACCTAATAAGCAGTAGAATTTTAAAAAGACTATTTGATTGTGGACACAAATTGCCTAAATATCCATCTTTGTTGGCCACTTTGGTTCTCTTCGTAACTTTACAGCTGTGCCTCACCTCTCCTAGCAGAGCCAAAAATTTACAAAGCATTAAAAAAGAAAATAAAGGTTTAACATCTGAGAATGACAGCTTCTGTGAATCCCCAGTCTGCTTTGTAAAAGAGGTCTGAGGGCCGACAGAATTTTTGAGTTATTCATCACTCACCTCATACACACTCATGTCCCAGGGATTTCTCTCCTACCCCCCACACTAACAGCTGGCTCCTTCCAGCTTTTATGTAGTGCTTTAAAATCTGAATTGAGAGCAATTTAAGAACAGGTAAAGCTGAAGGGAGTCCAGCTGCCTCTGCCCAGGGCTCAGCAAACCCAGCACAGTGGGGAGAGCAGAAGCTGCTCCTTCTGTTGTGCTGCTCTCAGACTTGCACGAGCCACTGAATTATAAAAGGCAACATCTGCCTTCCCTACCAACCAGAAAAATGTAACAAACTCAGCACATGCTGAAGACATAAAGCCTGCATTTCTCCTATCACAGTGCTATATATGTTTCTCCAAGTTGAAATATGTGTTTGTAATACTCCTTGTCTTCACCTGTCACCAAACAGTATCCAGGCAATGTGCTGCCAGCACCCAAAAGCATCGACTTCCTGCTCCGATACTGATGCCTTTTATAAAAAAAACTAAAAAGAAAAAAAGACAGATAAGAGACCTATTTAAATGACTGTTAATCCAAGTAAGGATGGTCATCCTAGGAGATCCTGTGGTGCATGTGCCAACTAAACTAACCCAGCCAGCAGTAGGTTTGCCTGAGACCTGGAATTGTTCCTGGCTCAGCTTAGCTGGTGTGGATGCATGAGGCTGTACACAGAGAGTGACTGAGAAGTGTAAATGTGTCTTATTCAGAAAACTGCCTTTGTAGGCTGTAATCTGTGTGAGAAGCTGAAGCATAATTCTGGACTCAGTAACTCCAACCCAATGCCCTGCTGGAAAGGGAATGCTGTTTCTCTGAATCATGGAATCCCAAAATGGTTTGGGTTGGAAGGGATCTTTAAAGCTCATCCAGTTCCAAATCCTTGCCATGGGCAGGGACTCCTTCCACTATCCCAGGTCGCTCCAAGCCCTGTCCAACCTGGCCTGGAACACTGCCAGGGATGGGGCAGCCACAGCTTCTGTGGACACCCTGTGCCAGAGACTCACCACCCTCACAGCAAAACAATTTCTCCTTCACATCTAATCTAAAACTGACTGCAGTTTTAAACCATTGTCCCTCATCCTGTCACTCTCTACCTGTATAAAAAGTCAATCTCCCTCCTTTTTATGACCCTTTTAAGGTACTGGAAAACCATAGTGAGGTGTCCCTGGAGTCTTCTCCAGGCTGAATAATCCCAGCTCTCCCAGCCTGTCTCCACAGCAGAGGTGCTCTGATCACATCTTGTTGCAGTGACACACTGAGGCACATCCTTTAGAACAACCAGGATTCCCAATTTACATTATTTTACCATCAGTGCTAACAAATAGGCATGTGAATTAAACTACTACAAGACCACAAAAATCAAATGCCTCTTCACAACATTATGACAGCAGATGATGTGCAAAGAGACTTCAGACTCAATTATATGTCTACAAATGAGCAACAGGTTCAGGAGAGACTGTTCTGATCCTTTTCCATGACCCACCACAACACACAATCCACAGAACAGCTAAGCATGCTTACTTTCTAGTTGCACATCACTTCTTTCTTGTTAAACCATGGGCTCAGAGCTGTGGAACCACTAATTTGTGAGAAACTTCTCCCTCCAGAGAAGAACTAACTGGAAACAGCCCTGGGGCTGATGTAAGCATTAAGTACATGGGGAGTCTCTGTCCTTAGGTGGCTTGCCCAAGCCCATTAATTTTTTGTGTGTGTCCCCCATTTATATAAGCAATGTTTGCATGAAAGGGGAAAGCAGGTCAGCCACCATCTGCTTTTATTCAGAGTTGCTCAAGATCAGTGCCAGTGGGATCAGTGCCCATTAAAGGGGTTTATTGTGTGTGTTTATTTTTTGCTCTTTACAATGAAGGCAACAGCAATTACTGTAAGTTTGTAAAAGTGCATACAAATCATAATCCTCAATACAAGGCTGCTTCAGTCAGATCCCAGCGTGTTTATGAATCCTAGACAGGCTGTGAGAAAGGCTCTCCTGGCACAACAATTTCCACAGACTGGGGAGGAGCGTGGTAGTGTCCAGGAGATCAGAGACTTGCATTTAATAGTTGTTATCAAGACCATCCCCTATTTGCAATCCACAGCAACTCCAGCTGATTCACCACCACATGAGAGTCTTTGACAAAAGAAAAAGCCTCACATTGGAGCTCGACCCCCAGGCAGGCTGACAATGGATGGATTTATACAACTAAAACTGGAACTGCTGAGAGATCAAAGGTAGGCTGCCAAAGTGGAAATAGCAATTTAGAGCTCTCAGCTAGTACATTCCAGCTCCTAAGAGCAAGAAGAGCCCTTTCTTTAAAGAGAACTCTGCCTTGGATGAGCCTGCCTACTAGAGATACAAGCTACCAAAACCCCTGATAAGAAACAAAATATCAAAACCCCTCAAACAATTAAACAATTGTAAAAATCCCCACCCTAACTGGCAAAAAGTGGGGGTAAAAAAGGGAAAATGAAGAGAATTGCAGTAGTAGAACTGCACTGCTTTGGTTCTAGGTCATCACAAGTGTTTGAAAAGTAAATGCAATTATGAAGCATCTTTCAAAATATAAAGTCCAATTAATTTGGGTGTAAAATCCTTTACATTTTTATGATCTACTTCAGAACAGAAGATCTCCTGAACCTTCTGGTGTCTGGGTGATGTGATGTAGGCAGCTCAGCTCACCTGGACTAGGCACCATACGGTATTTTGAGGTAAAAAGGGCATAAAATGATAGGAAAACGAGGCATGGCCTTAAGCTGAAGGAGGGTGGATTTAAATCAGATATTGAGATGAAACTCTTGATTATATAGGCAAGGAGGCCCTGGGCCCAGAGAAGCTGTGGCTGCCCCATTCCTGGAAGTGTTCAGGCCAGGCTGGACAGGGCTTGGAGCAGCCTGGGATAGGGGAGGATGTCCCTGCCCATGGCAGGGGGTGGAACTGGATGATTTTTAAGGTCCCTTCCAGACCTGGCTGTGATTCCATGACTCAATGAAAAAGGACAAACTCCAAATGTACATTGGGTACTCTGTGCATCAGTGCCACAGATTTTCAGCTTATCTCCATGAAAAAGGCGCTGGTTTCTCAATATTTTCACAATACAGTCCCCACATGAAATGCCAGACTTAATTTTGGCATTGCCCTCAAGTTTAACTTGTGATCTGTAGAACACACTTAGGGGGATGCCACAGGTCACTGGATTAGATCATCCTTTAAAATCTAGGCTTGAAGAGGGAAGAGGGAATCAGATGATATTTTGGAATATTTACTTTTGAGGCCCAGAAAATCCAGATAAAGACAAGCAAAAAATCTAAATATTTGACAGTCTCCATAGGAAGTAATGCTTTCAGTAGTGATCACATCACTCTGAAGTTTTTCTTTCCCTTTCTGCACAAAAAACCCATCTGGTGCTGGAATTTCACTGAAAATCCCTGCTACTGTGTTCAGACTAGAGAAGGGGCTTGGTACAGGAACACACCCTGAAATTCAACAAAATAAATGTATTTAAACATGAAGATCTTCTCAAAAAGGGGAAGGCTTTATTCTTTTTACTGTATGGAAAGTGCAAAATGGTTCCCTCCAGCCAAACACACACCCAGCAGTGGATTCTCCTGAGGGAGGTGTGAGGATGCAGAAAGCTGTGCAGATTTCATCATGGGTGTGAAGCACCATCAGCACAGGCACCAAGGAGAGGCTAAAAAGGGGAAATTTTCTGCCTTTGCACATGGCAAAAGCCTCAGCACAAGGTCACAGCAATGTCACTGCAGCAGAGAGAGGTGTGACACTTCAGGAGGGCTGCAGGAAGAGAAGAAGGAACTCTCAGCTGCTTAGAAGGTGAAGGAAATTGCCAAGTGATCGGCAGGGAAAGGACTGGGCAATACATGGTGTGGAACTGGCTTCCAGAGGAGAATTCCTGCTCCCTGAGCATAGCACTCAGCAGGAATCCCTCAGACTGCAGGGCAATGTGACACTGCTTGGTACAGTTTTCTTCAAGTACAAATTGTGTTGTTTTCTTAATTTCTCCATCTGACCACTTGTATTGCAATTCATTTAGGCAGCTCAAAAAATCCAATTACATTCTAGGAGTCTAAAAACCAAACCAGAGTTTGTAGTTACTCTTCTTCATACCTTTAGGACAAGTAAATTAGGGGAAAATATGACAGGGGTATGAGACCAGAGGACAATTTCCCAGGAAGAGATCTTTTGGGAATGGCTACAAAGATGTGCACAATCCCATGAAACCCACAGCAATTCCTGCTGTTTGGTTCCTCATGACTCAAACCTGAGGCAGCAGAACATACCCACAGCAGGACATCATCATCCACAGTAACAAATTCACACAAGACTTTGCCTCAAGCTATGGAAAGTCCAACTTCTGGTTTAACATTTTGTCTGAAAAATAACTCAAGTAACTCAGTGGGGAAAGAAGCAGCCATAGATATAAATGACACTTGTTAATTGAAAAACAATATTTACAAAAGCCAAGAAATTAAAAGCTCCTGTTCCAAATGTATTATAACACAGCTAAATATTTACTTACAGGAATTCACAGCAGAAACTCTCAAATGTGGCTACTGAGGATTTTATGTGGGATATTGTTCAAAATGCACACTTATTACTAACATGCATGTTTTCTACTGCGTGGGCTATAGTGTAACTCGTATGGACACCTGCAGAATAAATAAAACCTCCTTGAGAACTGGCATTCTAAACCACTTGCAGCACCTAAAAGCAAATGACTGCTCCTAGAAAAGCCAGAGCTTCTGTGGGAAATGCAGCCTTGAATTTCCTGACTTGCTCAAATGTAAAATACATTAACTGAGTGATGCCAATGAGCTACCTGATAGCACAGAGAGGTAACTGGATAGGAAAGCCAGAGGAAAAATAGATCAGAAACTTCCCTGGAAGAGTTCAAGGCCAGGCTGGATGGGGCTTGGAGCAACCTGGTCTAGTGGAAGTGACCCTGCCCATGGCAGGGGGTGGAACTGGATGATCTTTGAGGTCCTTTACAACCCACACCACTCTGTGAGTCTGTGACAACAACTCTGAAGAAGCACTGACAAAAACTTACATGAAACACTTGCCTGAAATACAGCTAAGTGATTTCAACCCTCCAATTTCCAAGATTTTCTCTCAGAAAATAGGCACATTCAAAGAGAATACAGGCTACACAAACTGTTTCATCCTCTCAGGTTGTGGTGGTTCTCCCTCCAGTGTGGAAGAACAGCTCTGGTTTGCTTCACTGGCTGCTATCCAGGCTGGTGAGGAGAGTCTTTAGCAAAAGCCTTCAGTGAAATTCAGGCCAAAAAAAGAAACAGCAGGATATTAAGGGAAAAGTAAGCTTTCAGTAGAATAGTCATTGAGTTTGACCAAAACAGTTCCAGTTCTAAGAAAAAAAGAAAGACCTTTAGCCTTATCCTAATCTTCTTCCTTCCTTGAAGCATCTGTTACACATTTGCCTCATGCCACAATAGTTTTAAGAAAAAATAACCCAAAACCTAACTCAGAGCAATTCCTGGCTGGAGAAGAAAGACAAAGAAGTATTTAGTTATAGCCATATTTTCAGCATTACAGCTTTCAATACAGCCTAATGTCAATGCTAACACAGAGGCAGCTCGTTTTCAATACTGCAAAAGGACTATGGAATTTTTGTTTTTATACAGATTGTTTTAAGGGCTTCTTGTCATCTTATTCATTTATTGCACAGATCATCTCCTCCCACAAGCAGTTGTGCAATCTCTGTGGCAACAAAGCCAATTGCTTAGTGTCCCAATATTCTTTTCCCATGTATTTACACTGCCTGAATATAATCCACTAGCTGGAGATAAAAAGGAATTACTATCATCAAATTGTGCTCTCTAGATCACATTTTGAGAGTCTATGCTGTAGGAAAATAATTAAGTGAAGATACATCTACCTCTGAGCTGCTCATATTAAAGTTTAAAAATGCTCTGCGCTCAAGCATTGCCACCTGTTCTTTCATTTTAATTTTAAAAATTCTGAATCCCTTTAATGTAAGCCTGAAAATACTTAAATTCTGGAAATATGAGCATTCACCAACCACAACAATTACTATCCTATTAAATTCATGAAGATATATGAAAGAATGGTACAAAGATTAAAGGGTATTATAAAGCCAAAAATATATATGCATGTATATTATGTACTACAACTCTGTGTTTTCAAACCACTGTCTCCACTGTGTCTAGGGAAAGCACAAATTTCAATTAATAATACATCCAGCCTTGATTTTCAGTTGTAACTTTTCAGGAGACTTTACCCTTTCAGGCATGATATTGTAGCAGTCCTGAACTTCAACTTTCATTAGAAGCCATCAATCAACTTTCTTTCAGTAAAAACACATGTTCACTGCAGACCACAGAAATTTTTAAAGAACAAAAGAAAGCTCTAATGTGTATATATATTTATGGCCACCAAAAGATGAATCAAATCTTGTCATGTACTTATCAGTTCAATAAAAATGGCTTTTTAACATCCAACTTGAAGTTTGAAACAGTTTTCCTTTTCTCCCAACACTGTGAATTCACACTTCATCTCAGGGCTTTGGATTTCCTAACTCTAATACCAATCCAACCACTTACCCTTTAAACTCTGAAAAAGTACCTAAATGCTCCTGCCTCCAGAATGCTTCTCCATTTCCAGGCAAGCATTCCTTGTCCCTTGCTATCCCAAGGAAGGCAACCATCTGACATGAAGCTTTTATAAACAAGGTGCTTTGAACTTACAGTAACAGATGTGCTTAATTTTAAAATGTTGTATTTACTTAAACCCACGTACACTTATCATGTTGCAGGCTTTCCTTTTTCTTTCAAATGCTTCTTATTAATTTTTACCCTCTAGTTTTGGCCTGATTAAGGTCTCTGTGGTGAAGCTTAGAGAGAGAAGACATTCTGGTTAAAAGTGACAGACAGTTGTTTCCATTCTCTAATCCTCCAGATTTTTATTGGCTTATTAAATATGTATACTTCGAATGAGATTTCAATTATTCCAGTATATAAATCATCTTTTTTTTTTTTCTTTTTTTTGTTCCTCTCAAAGAAAATTGACTACTGCCATCTCCTGGTCACAGGTTTTCAGCTGACAGACACAGCTGGACCGTGCCCAAATTCCTTGTGTTACAGATAAATGCAGAGGTAAAAATAGGTAAATACAGACCTGCACTAAGTTGTGCCACTTCAGCTCTGGAAGCTTTTCCACTAATTATCCATAGATGATTTTTACATTATTCATAACTTTCTTCATATGCAAACCACGGTTTTGAAATTAGGTTCCAAGTCCCAGGACCAATAACAATGGCCTGGGGCTTTTCTTACCACTTATAAATATTTGAAGCAAAATAATTCCCTCAGAATTCGATGAAATGTTTTTAAAAAAATTAAATGGAAGAAGTTCAAAGAATTATTTTTAAAAGGGCTTGAAGGAAGAATTTCTCAGTGCTAGGGTGGAGCAATTATAATTGCATATATTGTAGACAGGCAGGTTTTTAGATTCTTGTTCTCAGAATGAAAGATTAAAACTGCTACACATCTCACTGTAGCACCTCCACAAACTTCTTATCTGCTAAAACAATTACCCATGGCAGTCATGTGCACAGTTTATGCTATTCCAACACTGACTTGAACTACAATAAACGAAAGATATTCTCTGCCTCTCTTTCATCATCCTGAACACCTTTACAAACACTGTTAAGCAACCTCCAGAAATAGCAGAGATAATAACTCGTGTCCTTCAGAACAGAAAATCATTTTCTGTTACACACCAGCTTGAAGCCCACCTCAAACCAGGTCATTTTAACATTGAAAATATCATTTTTCCCCCCCCCCCATTTCCATGCTGTTAACTTCACACTCTCCCTCAGTTCTCCTGTAGCACTCCTGTGTTTTCTCAAGCATATGAGCCACTCCCTTTATCACAACATTAGGAACATCTCGTTTGCTGAACAGCACTCCATGAAGCAATTAAGATTCAGTTGACTACAGAAAATGCACGTTGTAATGCTCCTGGCAAATCCAAATTTAAATAAATAATTGCCAAGATTCTCAAGACTTCCATACAGATACATTTGAGATAAATGTATTTATGACTTCCATTCAGATACATTTCATAGAATCATAGAATGCATTGGGTTGGAAGGGACCTTTAAAGCTCATCCAGTTCCACCCCCTGCCATGGGCAGGGACACCTTCCACTATCCCAGGTTGCTGCAAGTCTTGTCCAAACTGGCCTTGGACACTTCCAGGGATCTAGGGGCAGCCACAGCTTCACTGGGAACCCTGGGCCAGGGCCTCCCAACCCTCACAGGGAAGGATTTCTTCCCAGTATTCCATCCAATCTTGCCCTCTGCCAGTGTAAAGTCACTTTGCCCATTGTCCTGCCACTCCATCCTTTGTCCAAAGTCCCTCTCCAGCTCTCTTGGAGCCCATTCAAGCACTGGAAGGGACTTTAAGGTCTCCCTGGAGCCTTCTCTTCTCCAGGCTGAATTTCCAATCCTTTCAGTGCACTCCAACAATACCATAACTATGTACACATACAACCATAACTTTGTACACATGTATAAACTATGCATACAGAAATGTCTGGAAATGTTGTAGTAGTGGAAACCAAAATTTTTAAAAAATCATAAAAAATTAATGTCAGTATACAACAATATTTAGAAGTGATGTGCTTAACTGAGAGAACTCTGCATATTGACATTGATTTACCTTCTTGTTGCATCTCCTCAGATTTGCTTCTCACAAAAATAACTCGGGGTTTCACAGTCTCAACGTGTGCAGCTCCTTGGCTTTCCTCCTAGGTATCAGACATTAAAATCACATTACAAATCTCACTTTTGATGTAAAAGCACAGCAAGCTTATATTCAGCTTCAAGAAACATCCAAAGAAGTTTTTAAAGATTGATTAAACACGTGCACTTGTTCTCCCTACATCTGACTTCAAGAGAACTCAGCTCTGAATTAGCCTATTACAGCTATTCCCTCTAGACAAACATCCTGGGAGCAGCAAGAATGGATGGAAAAATGCCATTCAGACCTGAAGACACAGGAGACTTTCAATTTTTACTCAGAGCATGTAGTGGAAAGAATATAAAATTTCCCTGGCTTTCTTCAATACCCAGGATACCTCCCTAGGTATTCCCCTCCTGACTAATAAGAGAAAGATGAAAGAGAAAAGAAACATAGAAGTTTCAGCACACAGGTTGGAAAACCCAGGCCAAATCTAAAATTCATTTCCTTGGCCATGTTTTTAGAACTGGTTGCTCCAAGCCCCAATCCAGTCTGGTCTTGGACTCTTCCAGGGATGGGGCAGCCAGAGCTTCTGTGGGCATCCTGTACCAGGGCCTCCCCACCCTTCCAGCCAAGAATTTCTTCCTAATCTCTAATCTAACCCTGCCCTCTGGCAGTTTAAAAATCACTGCTCCTTGTCCTATCACTATGTGCCTATCTGGAAGACTTAAACTTTCTCTTAAGACACACAAATTTAAAGCAGACAAGATGAAAAAGAACTGAGATTATTTTCTGAGAGCATGAGAGTCTCATGGAAACGTGACTGAAGGACACCAATATATTAAATTAATATTAAATGTCAGCAGCATAACAGTTCTCATGAAGAAGTGGGGTTTTTTTCTATTGGATTTATAATACAGCAAAACTCAGTTTAAACTGAACTGAGCTGCAAACAGAAGCTGAGAGATAACAAAGCTTCATAACCTACAATTACGCATTCCTGAAGGTTAAAAAACCATGTCTTTTGAAATACTAAAAAATGAAAGCTAATGAGAATACCAAAGTGACAATCCCACTTGAAAAATGTGGATGGTATAAAAAAACAGCCATACTTATAACAGAATATTATGAAAATATTTTGCAACCAAGTGATTTTTTAAGGTTTTAACAATGCATTTGGGACTTCAAATTATTTAGATTTACCATCTCTGGAATGTGTAGCCACACAAGTATGACTTCAATGTTCCTGTCCCTCCCATGATCAAAATGATTTGTTTAGAATAGGAAGAGCCCAGTTTCCTCCAAGTCATTCTCTTGCTTCTTAGAACTGGGACCATGGGGGAAAAATGGCCACAAATAACAGTCAATTTCTGTATTGTTGCACAAGAATGGACAGGAGGGGTCAAAGTAAAGAGGCATTTAGTCTGGCTTTCTGTCTAACAGTGGCTAAAAGTATATATAAATCTCAAAAAAAAAAATTTCTTATGCCAGAAATGGAGGAGCAGCCAAGGAATTTGGGTAGATAAGAAAATTCCTGTATGACTCAAGCCATTTGTTTTGGACAGAGTGACCACACAGACTTCACTCCTCATGACTAAAAACCATTTGCTTGTGCCCTGTGTGAAAACTCAGCGTTCTTTGTGCTGGTAAAACCTGACCTACACACCAGTGCCAGGGAGCAAACAAGTCTGGCAGCTCCACATCACTGCCACAACCTCCCTGACACCAGGATCCTGCTCACACAGGCTGCAGAAACCACCCAGGCTGTGCCATCACCTCCCAAGGACCAGCAGAACACCATCTGCAATCCTGCATTTCCTCAGGTCTCTCAGCAAACTTTGCTCCTGAACAGATTTGTCTTCTGCCTTTGTAGGTAGGTGAGAGTTTCATTTCACTGTCTGGAGATGAAGAAGAAGATGTGAGAGTCAGTGACTAACTTGGGAGGAAATCCTTCAAGGGGTCTGAAGTGAATACTGCCTCAAACATTGCACAGAGTGAACAAAAGCCCCTGAAAGCCTCAGCACCTCTTGCTCCCTTAGCTGGTGTAATGTTACCAGAAAATCTGTCTCCTGCAGGCAGGTGACAAGGCAGATCCAATGGCAGAGCTGGACACAGATGCCATCCTTAATTAAACCAGGGGAAAGGTTCATCCTTGTCACAAGGTGTGTAAGTGCTGTCACAACAAGCTTTCCAATCAACTGGTACAGGGATTACTTTTTAATTTCAGAGAAGGATGTACAGATCTAGTTGAGGATCTTACAGAATATGGTTTGACCACAGTAAACATCTCTCCTGGATGGGGCAATCACTTGTAAGTATGATCACCTCATAGAAAAGATAGAAAGTTATCCTTTGAGAAAGTGTTTTAGTCTTAAATCAAGAATAACCACACTCAGGAAAAAAAACAAGCCCAACAAAACCACACAAAGTTGTGGAGTTTGGTTGCGTGGTGTGAAGGGAGGGTGAATTTTACATGCCAGCAGGCAAAAAAAAGCCACATTAAGGGTTCAGATGCAAGAAAAAGTTTCTAAAGATAAGGTAATATATAACTACCCACAGACAAAGGATAAGATAGTATATAACTATCTGTATATTTTCTGTGAAAGACACGTGTTACCCTCTCTGTCCCTATTACTTTTGGCTAGAATCCACTTTTGCCCGTGAACAGTAATTCCAAGAAAGTCTGTCAGTAATTCCAAGAAAGTAAAAGAGGTGTAACATTAAAAATCTTCTCTGAAGATGCAACACATCACTTCAGGTGACAAATTTAAGAACTGCTCAGACACTAATGGCACAATACACATTAAGGGTCAAAAACATAAACACAAAGGCAGTTTAATGCAAGATATTTTAGATTATTTTTAATACAAATAAAACATCAAATACAAAAACACATCAGGGAAGGACAGAATTTATCCATGAACACAGCAACCATGGTAAGTATATAATGCTTTCAAACACACTGTGAAGCCTCACATATTAGAGAGCAGTCTGCCACCTCAGTTTTACCTTTTGCCATTTGTTTTTTGAATTTAGTTAGCAAGTAAGCCATCATCTCTAGGTAACAGCACACACAAATAAAGTAGCAAAAAATTAACTGTCTAGGTTTGAAGCAGA
The DNA here is from genome assembly GCA_013389925.1 of Aegithalos caudatus. Classification (NCBI taxonomy): domain Eukaryota; kingdom Metazoa; phylum Chordata; class Aves; order Passeriformes; family Aegithalidae; genus Aegithalos; species Aegithalos caudatus. Next base: position 242,977 of record WEIU01021108.1, read on the forward strand.
GATCAATAGGATGTTCCTCTACCTTTAAGTGCTCTGAGGCTCATCATCCTCACTGCCTTTCCAACCCTGCCCCTGCTAGGAGAAATGAAGCTCCTGGAATGCTGAGTCAGTGGGTTACAGCTCATGAGGCCAAATCTCAATTTAAATTGTCATCTACTCTGCCATATACCCAGGATGTTATCCTGCTTTTGAAGGACTGTGCCCCTAAAACATGGGACTGCCTCAATGAATGTTGTACAGGACTGTGAGACCAGTGAAGCTGGGGAAGTGCAGAGAAGATAAAAGTGATAGAAGTGAGGAAGTGCAGAAAAGATAAAAAAGAAGGTCTGAGCTTTAAAGAAGGGATATTTTAAGGATTTGTCACAGGAAACAAAATCACCTTTACAGCACACATGAACTTTGACTCTTCTCAGCTGAATGTGTCACTTTAAATGCACCAGTGCTGTGATGTCAGGCACGATGGTGAAAGAGGACAATTTATTTTCCCAGGTTTCAGTTTGATCCTCCTGACCAGGCACAGGAAAAGTCCTTTCAGCTCACCTGGGACAGATCCTCTGGGAGTGGTGACATTCTGCAGCTTGGCTGGGCTGCTGGCAGAGCAGAATTTGAACCTGGCTGTGACTCCAGCTCAGCCAAAAGCATTGGACTGGGACTTGTATCTGCATCTTCAAGAATTTCTGCTGAGAGAAAAAAAATTCCTTCATGAGCTGGAGCCATAACCTCCCAGTCAACTCACGTGGCAGAAAGTGCAGCCTTTCAAACTTCCAACAGTGGGACATGCAATGTTAAAGAGAATGATTTCCTCCTTACATGGCTCATTGTGTACCCCTTAAATTGCCCTTGTGGGGATAAAAATGAAATAAGAAATACGTGTCTGTGGAAATTGAAAAAATAAATCAGCTTTATCATCTGTAGATTTCTAATGTGGCAGCATCTGAGAAAGCTTCAGAGCTGTACAGTTTATCATACCATTATATGCTTAATGAGCTTTATCACACCTACTGGAAAGAAATTGGAAAAGCTTCTTCATTTCAATGTTTCATTCCTGTATGAACTAAAAGAAACCTGTATATAGTCTCTTTTAAAGGGACAATTTGCTGTCTAATCCAACATTTATCATGGTTTTGCAGCCTGCAAGTGTGTAAAACATCTTTATGAAAAATGTACTGACAGCTCATGAACTAACTTTAGCCTTCTGCTATCATACAGAGCCAAAGAATGAATTTTAAGCCTAATTAACTATAATCATTGCTTAATTAACTGTAATTATTGTTCACTTTAAGACTGCATGTGCCACATTTCATTTGCATGTTGGTTTTTATATGACTTTAAGCATTGAAAATAAGGATTTATAAATGACTGATCATCATCAAGATGCTGTTATGTCTCTCCACGAGCAACACCTGCTCCATCCTACAAATGGACACTGTGTTTCCATAATATAAATAAAAGCTAGTCACAAAACTGCAAACAACCCACAGACACACAATCCTCAAAAATCCCTATAGATACCTCTGTGGGTGACTCATTCTGACAGAGAAACTGAGTATCCACTGCAAGGTTTCATGTGCAGAGATGCACACCCTGAAATATGTGAGCTCTGATACCATGGGTGTAACTATTATATAGTATTAGCCCTAAAAATAATTATCAAATAAAATGATGGAGTGCATTGTAGCTGTTGTGGCTATCAGGAAATAGCTGACTTGCACTAAGCTGAAGGACAGGCAATCACATCCCAGTGGGGAGAGAAAAAAGGTTTGGAAGGAAAGGGGGAAACAATCACAGATCATTCCTTCCACCCTTCACCCGACCCTCCCTCCAAACCAGATTGTTTTCTATTCATTGTTGACTTCACTACCAAAAGGACTTAGAAACAAGGATTTCTGTTCCTCCTTGATATGAAAACAACTCTTGTCTTGAAAGCAGATCCAAGCTTTTATACAATGTTGTTTCCTTAGCAATGCAGTGAATTACTGCGCTGTGTTCAGAGGTGGGGAGGGAGGGAAGCTAAATCAAAAATCATCAAAATGCAACAGAACTCAGTCTGGGATTGTAAAGATTATGTAAAAAGCACAGGGCATTGCCCTCTGGTAGTTAGTCCAGGGCACTTGCCTCCTCTCAAAAATATACTGCAATAAAAACTAAAAACAACACTACAAGATTTAGAGATCAGCTTAAAAATCAGTAGAGGAACACACTACTGATGGATTATCATCACATGCAGGAGCTGGTTTGAAAGTGTGAAGATATTTACAGGACAGTCAGAGGGCACCTTAAATTAAATTAAATTAATTTTAAAAAATATTTTTGAAGATACAAGGAGATACCACCTTGTTATGCCAGATACAGCCATGGACATTCTGGGTAAGGAGGGCATAAGGACAGACAGACACAGGGACAGGTTGTGCCTTTAACAGGGATCTTCCAGCTCCATGGTCCTGAGCACAATTACAGACTTAGAGAAGCAGAGAAACCCCAGAATGGTTTGAGTTAAAGAGACCTTAAAAATCATCCAGTTCCATGGACAGGGACAACTTCCACTATCACAGGTTGCTCCAAGCCCCATCCAGCCTGGCTTGGAACACTGCCAGGGATAGGGCAGCCACAGCTTCTGTGGGCAGCGTGGGCCAGGGCCTCCCCACCCTCACAGGGAAGAATTTCTTCACCCCATTCAATCTAAATCTCTTTTCTTTTAGTTAAAACCACTCCCCCCTGTTCTGCACTATCTGCAGATGATCTGATCACTGATTTATTGCTACATCACAGTGTCCCTAGTGCTGACTGACCTCTACCAACACAAACAACTGACTTTTTTTTTGGAGAAATCTCTTATCTCAGGAAACCTCATGCAAGCAATTTTCAAACAACCTTCAACAAACTACTTTAAAGGAAAAGTTTGACAATATATAAAATACCAGAATGTATTTTCAAGGCTCACATTGGTGCAGTTGTCCAAAATGTTAGGTCACAGCTGGTTTAAAAGGTTACTGTGTGACCAGTTCAAATGTTCATCACTTCAAAACCAAGCCAATATTCTACTTTCTCCAAGACTGTTTTTGCCACGTGTTAAATACATTTCATTTCAATCCACTTCCTACTGGCCAAGGGTTAATAATGTGAGATAAGCTTCTCTTGTCAAATTCCTATATGTGAAAATTAAAAGGACAGAAAACCAGCTGTTTGATCACTTTAATTTACACAACTTTTGATGAATCAGTGCAACCACATTTGCGTTGCAACAGCGTAGTAATTATTTCAGTTTAGTTTAAACATATTTAAAACCACAGTCAACAAAAGAAAGAGTTTCTACATGCTTGCAGCAGTTATATTAAATGAGTATAAAGGACATTTTTAGATAACAACAGAGAACCTGAGATAAAAAATAAGGAAGAGGAAGGATAGACCACTGGTTTCAGCACTACTTTCAACTAAAACTAAATAAATTTCCCTGCTTTACCACAGCAACATATCCTTGCTTTGTACAAGATATGTTTGCCCGAGCTATCCATCTGGGAAAAAATTAATTTCCATATCATTAGAGGAATAGGTGAAGCTAAAATATATTGCCATTTATGAGCCACTGCAGTATCACCATGATGGAGTGCTAAAAGCAAAGAGGAGCAGTGCTGAGCAAGGGGACAGACAGAAGTAGCTTGAAGTGCTGGTGTTAACACCTGACCAATGGAAACTGCCTCCATCTGTTTCTTAGAACTGAATTTGAGTTAAATGAATCAGATATACACTTTGCAAGTTAACTTTTCTATAGACAAGTGGGCATTTCCCATGATTTTTATTCCAGTTTTAGGAAACTTCTAAGAAGAGTGAAGACAAGGCTTGAATTAAATCCAGTTCTAGAAATAGGAATACTAATAATTTCACTGTAGGAACTGCCTGTAAATATTGGATTTTGAATGTATGGTCAGAAATTATTTCAGATGCTGTTATGGAAAATCTTCAGAATCCACTTGAATGTCCTAGAGAAGAAATAAGAAGTAATTATACCTCCAATTTGGGCAAGCTGCCCTGGAGATGCAGAACGGAGACCCTGGAGTGGTCTGTTCCCAGAGCTCTGAGCAGCTGGATGCTCCAGAAAAATGGAATTTCCCATCAGGATTTTCCTCTGTGCTCTGGTCAGCCTTGGTCTCTGACCTTCACTGAGCTCCCCAATGCTGCCATCAGAATCCTGCAGAGAACACCAAAACCACAGCACATACAAAAACCCAGTGTAAGCCCTCCAAACCCAGGCATTGTTTTCTAATTACATTAACCCTGAAAGCATTTATAAACTTAAGTTTATTCCATCTGCTTGGATAAAGAAAATGAGCCCTGGAGATATCATCAAGATTTGAAGTTAAGATGTACATTTATCAGTACTGGACAGAAAAGAAAACACTTGCAGCCAAACATCATTTATTTTGTTAGTGGTATCTCAACATGATCAGAACCTAAGGTACATTTTTAGCACATGAAGCCTTTGGTGTTATGGATTCAGCCACTGTTGACTGCCTGACCTTGAAACATTGGCAGCATCTAAAAGCTATTGACTCTCTGCACTGCATGTCAGATAAAAGCTTCTATTTTCAAGTAGGTTTGGAGGGCACTAAAAATAGGGATGGTTCCCTGGATCCTGACTTTCAAAGCTGCAGGTTAAACCCAGCTTGCTTCCATGTAGGAAAACAGGTGGAATACACACACACACACACATATGTGCACACTATCACTCCAAGGCAATACAGAGAATATTCAGGATAATGTTGATTCTCCTCTAAAGGAGAAGGGACCTGCACACACCTTGGCAGAATCTGGGGGGAGTTTATGAGTGTCTTGTATGGACAGACTGAGTGGTCTGTGACTATGGGAAAGGGAATAAAGCAAATCAGAGCTGCATCTGTAATTGGCAGTGCTGACAAGAAAATGTCACTGCAATTAAAGACAGACTTGGGAGTTAACACTGTAGAAAGCTTTTCACCAAGTTCAGCCACTGGAGCTCATCAGCAAAATAAAGAAAGACAAAGGAACAGCCAAGGAGGTGAATCAAGTTGGTAATTATTTAGACTAAACTGACCAAGACACAAAGAAGAACTGCATATACATCAGTAGCATCACAAAAAAAGCAGTATCTGTTGTAAATAAAGGTGCTCATGAACCATTGCTGCAGTATTCAAAGTTCATTTCCTTCAAACATTCCTCCAGCTATTTCAGTTAGAATGAACAACCCATCCAAACTGCTATTTTCCAACACAGAAATAACTCAGATGTGTGACAAAAAAAATCGTGATGCATATAATCACATTTTTCTGTTCTCTTTTTTTTCTGCCAGATGAATAGGAATTTTTTGAGGTTTTGTTCCAAGATCAGTATCAACAGCATGTGGAATATACATGTAAACACTTGCTGGATTGCTCTTCATAGCTCCCTAAAACACTCCTGTGGCTGTTAAATGCAGTGTATTTGTACTGTTCAACATTCCACCTGTATTGCTGAAGTGACAGAAAATTCCCTGGTACTCCAAGTGACAGGACAAACCTGGGACATGAGGACAGTCACACACATACCTGGAAAATGAGGTACATATGATGTACAGTTTGCTTATAACACTGAGGCTTCAGTGTTTTTAAAGAATTTTTACACAAGAATGAAGCCAACAGAAGTGAGATCACTTGGAGCAGGTAACAAAGTGCATGAAGCTCTTCTACAGCCAACAGGAAGGACAAGCTTGGGATATTTTATCTACTTTGAGTAGGAAAGAATCACTTCAAAACTACTGTATTTGAAAGCCAAGGACTTTTATTTACCTCCAAGTGGTCTCTTCCTTCTTGTGCAAAAACGGGTGCTTGATTTAATTTGGTTAAAATCGTCAGGACAGGATCCCTGTGACAGCGTTTATCTGTTCTCCTCATCACCTGCCCTTCACTTGGAGGATCATAATCCTAGAACAAAGAAATAAACAAAAAAATCCACATAATACATGCTCCAAAACCGTTTTTTGGTATGAATTTAAATCATTCTTACTTTAGTTCACAACTAAGCTTTTTTTTAACATTAAGTTTCCACACTGAAAAGTCATGTCGTGAAAATTCATGCATTTAAAAATAAGCAAACAGATGACACACTGTTTTATTTTACCCACAGACATACACATCCTTCATCTGATACAAAAGACTGCAGCACTTAAGAGGAACAAGGTCCTTCAGGCTTCAGAGATCAGGGAAGCAGTTCAATCCTCACACATCCTTTGCTAGGATCCAATCTGGCTGCAGAGCTGCTCTCACCAGCAAGGAATTACCTCCCTCAACCAAACAGGCTGGATTGAGGATGGAGAAATAATAGAAAGAGCAACAAGCCAGCTGACAAAGAGAGGGAAGAACATCTCAGCAGGCAAATGTTCCTCTGATGAAGAGAACTTTAATTTAGGTTCATCTGTTATCAGAGTTTTAAGCCCAGAGTTTTAAGAGAGGAGTGGCAGACAGAGGAGGCACCTAAAGATCTGCCAGTTCAGGAACAGTCTCACAACTGTGGTGGTTGTTTTTTGGGGGGTTCTGTGCAGAGCCAGGAGCTGGATTTGATCATTCTTGTGGGTCCCTTCCAGCTGAGGATGTTCTCTGATGCCATGACTTGAAGGGAATCATGGATATTAGATGGGAAACTCTGTACAGGTGAGGTGTGCCCATGAATGTGCAGAGATAGGTCAGGAGAAGTCCTGCTCCAGAACATTCAACTTGCCTTGTGGAACTTGGAAGGGACCTCTGGAGGTTTTCTAGCCCAACCCAGCTGCCCAAGGCAGCCCTTCTTCCAGTGTTTGGCCACTCCTCAGTAAAAAAATCTTTTATTTTTAAACCAAATTTTCCTGAATTTCAACCTGTGTCCACTCCCTCTTGTCTTTCACTGGCTCTTTCTTCCTTACTTCTTTCCACCATGTATTTATACATTAGTAAGGTCCCCCCAGAGCTTTCTCTTCTCCATATTCTCTCCTATAATTTATGTCACAGCTATATCTAACCAAGAAGCTTTACACAAAGTCAGAGAGAGAAAGTTCAGGCATTTGAGGAATACCAAAAGAGAAAGGGAATGGAGAATTCCTTAACTTGGGAGATTTCCAGAACCATGGACTACAGCAGATGTTGGATAAGAAACTATTCTGACATTTTAAGCAGCTTTAACTGACTCCAGCCTCAGCTAACCCACTTTAATAATTTAATCACACAAGCAATTAAAAAATGGCTCAAAGCTGCAACATTTCAGAGCATAGCAATGTTCTATTCTGTTTAAAATGCCTTAAAACTAGAAACAATAAAGAAATGAAAGTGCATAATAAGCCACCTCTCACCTACAGAAGTATATAAATCATCCAACTTTCTAAAAACATAAATCAGCTTGTATAATGTGGTCTTTTTTCCTTTGGTGTTCTGAAATTCTAATACTCTTTGTGAGTGTGAAGTTTTGAAGCATAAATTAAAAAAGCTGGTGAGTGAAAATGTTTCAAGCACATCCAATTCAGCAGGATGCCCAAGGTGCAATCCACATTATCTCTGATCCCTTATGAAAGAGTTCCTCACCATTTCATTGGCATCTCGGAGAGTACTGGATAAGCTCTCAGTGAGGTTTGGAAGAGACAATCCTCCTTCTGCTAAGGCTGAAAAATATCTTGTGTTACAACTATGAAAAACATTCAAGTTACATGACAGAAAACCCAAGCTACATTCTTTAAGAAGTGCAACACTGTGCTTTAGTAAATTTGGAAATTCCTACTGCCGGATGTCTATTATAAGGACATATTTTCGTATTTCTTTTCATATTTCTTACACTTTGCTTTCAATAACAACTTAGTACCACATGGTACTTCAGCAAGACAAGCCCCAGTTATTTTCCAAATTGATCTCATGACAAAAGAGCAGATTGAATCTTTTTCCTTTAATAAACAGCAGCGTTTTGTTCAGCGACGGGGAAAAAGAACAACGAGGGCTTGTCAATCTTCACGAACTGGAAGTTAATGCTTGCAGCTTTTTAAGAGTGAAAAACAAGCCAAATTCTAATTTCCACAGCAGGTTACCTGCAGCAGGCAGTGGCTGTCCATAGGTGAAGAGCACCTCTCCCTCTGAGAGGGGTCTGTCTGTGGTCTCAGTCTCTGTGGAGGTGAGGCTGCTCTCCTGCGAGGATGCCCCGGAGCTGAGCGTGGGCACAGGGGATGGCACCTGGGCACTGCAGGGAGGGGGCTCAAAGACCCCCCCTGGCAGCTGCTGAGGGGGTAAAACCAAGGCCTCTGGTTCCTCATCATTGGCCACTGACATCTCCCTGTGAGGTCAGAACATCATTGTGAGTACACACTGAAAGAAAATAATTTTGAAGTATTTTTTTCCAATGCAAGAGCACAGCGATTTCCAGAATAGTTCAGGGTTAAATAATGTTATCTGTGAGTTTCTGGTTATAGCTAAAAATTACCACATGTATTCCCAAGAAGGTAATACAAAAATTAAAATGCTAATAACACAGTATTTCATTGTCATTCTGTGTGTTACTGGCAGGTGTAGCAATACAAGTTTACTAAGTACAGTGTTCAGCAGGGCAATGAATAAGGGCTGGTAAATCCTGAGAAAGGCCCTGATTTCATATTTTTCTCCAAAATGCAATTAAAAAAAAATTAAAATCCAATCCTGGCTTATCTCAAATGCCTCCTGATATACACATTAAGCATTTCTTTCTGCTGACATTTTGAGCATATATGTGGAAAGAATACACATATTTCAGTTTTTAAGAAACACGAGAATTATGGAGCCTGTTGAACTCACACAGCCCTGGGACAGAAGGGTTCTTCAGGGACAGGACTGGGCTTCTCTTCTTCCAGAGGAAGCTCTGCACCATCCCATGGATTTGGAAGCTTTGGACTTTCCCTGTTTTCAGTTTGGAAGCCCCATTCTGAGGCAGGAGGGCTCGGTGTGGCTGCTGGGGGAGGTGTGGTGACAGGGGTGACCACAGGGGTGACAACACGGCCCGGGGCAGCTTCAATCTCAACTCCTGCAGCTGGGAAGCCAAATTTCAGATCTGAAAGGAGAGCAGGAAGTATATCTCAGACAGACAGAGGCAGTTCTACCAAGCACTTGCAGTTTTTGTGATACCTTTTGATAGTTATAAAGACTAGATTAAGAATTGCTCCTTTTATGTACAGTGTTGGCACCTGAAGAAGTTTGAATAAAACCTTAATTTCTTCCTCAAGGGAGAGTGCTCTGCTTTTAAAAAAAACGAGCTGCTTTACTGAAAGAGTGTACATTTGATTTAATTAACATTATAAGCACAGGAAGGAGCAGAAGACAGCTATTTTTCTGATGTGAAAAATTGTGGAGAGGTTGGGAGGGGTGGAAATCACACAGACCATAGAAATGTGCATTAATTTTGAAAATAGAACTGTTACCAAATAAAAGATGTTTGCTTTCTATATAAATTAGCCCATAAATTTTTGTAGAACATGAGTTTCCACTTGAATTATAGCCTCAAGAATATTTATCTTGAGAGATAACATTTCTTTGAAGAAGAAAATTAAAGGCAGTAGATTAAAGCATATTTGCTACTTCTAAACTTCCATTATTATTTTCAATACCTGTTTCTTTCATTTTTTCACGTTCACGAACATCCCCATTCATCTCTGGAGGAGATGGAGATGAATCTGGAGTTTTGACCTCAGGCAATTCTTTTTCTAAAGGTGGTGATGGTGGTGGGGTGGCCTGGGGTGTTGGCACTGGAGTAGGCACAGGAGCCTCCTGAGGGAAAGAAAAATCACAACCAGAGTTATGATCTCAGTGCAGAATTCCTGCCTTCCCAGAGAGAGCTGAGGAAGAGAGGGAAAGGCAGCTCATCACAGAACAGGAACAGTTGCTGCTTCCATGGATCTAACCCCTCCAGGAAGCTGCACCAGGACAAAAGAAATGAAAACCAGTGAATTAGGCAGTGAAATGATTAAATTGGGAAATCATTATGTATAGAACAGAACAGACTATTTCAGTTGGGAGAGAACTACAATCATCATCCAGTCCAACTGCCTGACCAATTCAGGGCTGAACAAAAGCTGCAATTTGTTGTTAAAGGCATTGTCCAAATGTCTCTGAAATAGTGACAGGTTTGGGATACCAAGCCCCTCTCCAGGAAGCCTAATCCCATGTTTAACCACCCTCTTGGTAAAGAAATGCTTTCTAATGTCCAGTCTACATAGGAATTCTATTATACGGAATTTAATAAAGCATTTGAGACAACATTAAGCAAGGAAATATTTCATGACATGGATAAAATTGAGTAGGATGATTTTATGGTAAGAAGAATCAGCTGGAAGAAGATTACAAGCAAAGCAGTAACCAAGACAGCAAAGCACTAAAAGCACAAACAGAATTGTGATGTTCCTTAAAAAGATGCCAGCACTGGACATAAACCTGACAAGCAAATATGATGGTTGTTGTTTGGCCTGCTGTGGAGGAATATGCTGGACCTTTCCAGGTTTTTTCCAGCCTTGTCCTCTGACCTTTAATAAAGGAAACAAGGCAATGAGGCTATAGGAAGACTTCCAGGCTAGTTTCTGAAGAGTATGACCTCAGGCTGATGATTTTTATTAAAATTTCTCATGGGAAGTGGAACCTGCCAACAGATTTGGCAGCTCCCACCCAACCGTGTGACATCGTGAACACCAAAGAACTCAGGAACAGCTGAAATTCAGTTCTAGATAGGAAAACTCACAGTGGGAAGAAGGGAGAAATCAAGAATGCATAAACTACATATTTACAAACTTCTGCTATAGATTGATCACAAATAGAAAAAGACACCTTGCTAGCTGTCCTTCAACCCGTGCTATCATGCCACAAAATGTGGAAAGACTTAAAAAATACATATATAGTTAACTAGCTGGGATTCCAATAAAAGCAGGAGAGAATCACTACTACAGCTCAAGGCATTGAGGAAACCTCATTTTGGGACCACATTATTATTAAAAATGTCTATGAGCTGTTACCTGTGCTTGAAACCAATCTAAACTGGAAAACATCAAAGTGCTGTCCAACAGCAAGAGTCAAAAAATGGTCTACATATGGGTGGTTGCCTTTTTAGGCTAATCAAACAAAGAGGACAAAACTAATCTCTTGAATTGCACAAATATATACAGCAAGAAAAACCCAACCACTTCGGCTAAAGGATATTTCAGTTTAAGCTGATGGAGAAACAAAAGGGAGATCAGTAAATGTAAAATGAACAACAGGAGAGGTTTCTGAGCACCAGAAAAACAAACTGAGAGGAACACCAGGCCCTCCTCAGTCTGTAATGGAGTGGAAGAGATGCTGGGGGGCTGAGGTTAAGCCCTCAGCAGTGAAACCTTTGCTTTTGTCTGTAGAATCACCTCCTTGTCCCCTGCAGCAGGCAGGAGGAGGTTTTTCAGCCTATCTGCACTGCAGCAGAACAGAATGACTGATCCCACTTCCAACAAAGCCTTCCATAGTTGGATTTCTAAGCACAGCAATTTCCACAAGCATCCCAAAGACATTACACAACACCAGATTGCAGCACAGTCATGTTGTTATCAAAGTAAGAGCCAGCTGTCATTTGATTATCAAAGGGAACACAGGAAATTATCCTGTATTACAGGAAGCTCTACTCATCAATTAAGCATTTATTCAAAACTACTGATGTCAAAACTCAGAGAAAATTAATAGTCATTTTAACAGATATTAAAGAATGGCTGCAAGCCCATAAGACCAAAAATAATATTGCTCTCAGCTTCCATTTCTTCTTAGATGAGGAAATTAATTTCTTCATCTCTCATTTGGTTGCAAGAAAGCAGAATAACTATTTTTAGTTGAAAATAACATGAGCTATCTTTCAACAACATGAAATTAATACCAAGTCCCTCAGAACTTCAGCAGAAAAGCTTGAATAAAACAGACTCTTACCATCACTGGGGTTGTTCTGGGAGGAACACTTGGACCAGGAACTGTTCTCTGAGCCTGTCTGTCACCCAGCATTGTTGCAATAGTTTCACTGAGAGCTTCTTTTACAAAATTATTTATCATTTCCGAGTCCACAGGGACACCAGCATCGACAAAGTGCTGAAATCCTCCACCACCTGCAACTTCATCTGAAAATGAAGGAATGTGAAGCACACAGCCAGGCCTCACTTCCTAAAATCCATGTACTGTGCTGCAGCCCCTCACTCTCTATGAAATTTTAAATATTCCTTTGCAGGAAGTGATTTTTTTTTTAACCTTACAGATAAACAACAGTAGAGAAACAAATCAGGAGCATAAAACAAGGCAACAGCAAAGGGCAGTGACATCACAGGAGAAATGCTTTTCTCTCCATTCTCACACATCCATAACAGAAGTAATTTTTGACATATCTATTAAAAAAGAAAGGCAAATAAAAGCTACAGGCTCAGCAAAATGCCAAATGTGATTTAGGTGGCCAATAACAGAAGGTGATTTGTACAGTGCTGTTATTCTAAGGCTTCTTTTTCTTTTAGATAATTTATTTCAATGGCCTTGTAACACTTGCCCTGTCTCAACATAAATTCAGGTATGCACTGCTGCTTTTCACAGTTTCACTGGTTCAGGATTATCCACCCTTAGGCTGAGGCAACAGCAACCTACACAGCTTGTTAAAATTAGCCAAAAATTGAGATAATCCATTTGCTGAGAACAATAATTCCTACTTACCAAGGTCCGGGGATCCAACCTCACTGTCTTCACTCTCTGAGCTGACGCTGGCCATTGTTTCTTTCTGAGCTGGGCACATCTCACTGATAATTTTTGCCATTATTTCTTGTTCCACCCTGGCAGAATAAAACCTATTTAAGTATCAACAAACACCAAGACACCTGAGAGCACACAAAAGAGCATTCTTGACATAAAATGCAAGGCGGTCAAAGGAAAATGGATAAGGGAATGGAGACGAGGAAAAGGGGAAAGATCATTAGGGAATCATTCCTTCTTCCACATATATTCTTTGCCACTTTGTTAAACTGCAACTCACCAATTTATCAACTTGTTTTCTATAGTTTCTCTCCTTTGAATCTGTTCATCCAAAATATCAGCAGGCCGCTGAGGAAGAGAAGCCACTGGAGGGAACAAAGGACCATTGCAGGGTGGAGAAGCAACTTTAAATTGGCCATTAAGCTCCAAAAGAGGCTCAAGGAATTCTGGAATTTCATCCCTCTCCTCTTCCTGATCCTAATAAATAAGCAGTAAATTAAGTTATGGTGCATTTCTGGAAGGCAATGTCATTGAGGTTTTCTCCTTTAAGAAACATTTGTGGATGTGTGACAGCACACAAACCACGCTCTCCCTCCTCAGTGGGTTGGAGTTAATTGATACAACTCTAAGCTTAGCAAATCATAAATCTGTAGAGGTATAAAGCCATAGGAACTGCTCAGTAAAACATGATTTGGCTCATATTTCCTGCCTGTGTTGCACAGGGCAGGGAGCCAGTGGCAATGCTAATACTTGAAAAATTTCCTTGTGACCTAAGTCAGGTTTCTTTAATGTCACACCAGAAATGTTCCTCCTCTAAACAAAAAAACCTTCAGGAAACATTCTACAGTTACTTGTTGGGTTAGGGGTTTTTTTGTTTGTTTGGGTTGGGTTTTGGTGTTTTGGTTGTTTTTCTTAAAATAAATCAAACTTGTTCTTTAAAGTCTTCAGTCTGAAAAGACAAATTCACAGAAGTTAACGAGCATGTAGCCAATCAAAACTCTAATAAACTTGCCAGCACTGAAAACTGGACATTATTAGTTTACACATATGTTACCTGTGTGTTTACACTTCCATTAACTTCAGCTGCTGAAAGTAAGAAGGTATTTCTGGGCAATAATTCAGACAACCCTCATAGACATCTTGATTTTAATGTTAAAATGCGATTTCTAAAAAGTTAGAGAAGTGACTTGGTGTGCTAAAACATTTGGGTTTTCCCAAAGATGCCTCCCTCCTTTTCCCCTGGAGCACAAACACAGCACCAAGTCCCAAAAAGCAGCCACTAACCCATCATGCTGTATTGTCTCCTGATGAATGAGAACCTGCAACCTCCACTTCTAATATTAAAAACAAATGTCTCTAATGGGTAATGTGACTCTCTAAGAAGAAAACTTGGCATGCCAGAAAGAGATGAGGAGCTGAGCCCTGAATTACCAGTGAGAAATAGGTGATTGTGCATAAAAGCTCACTGTAAATCCATATTTACTAAGATTAATCTCCAACACAGTGAAAGGAAGAAAAAAGTCTCCTTTTCCCTTATATAAATTAAACTTACTTTCAACCCATAAAATCAGAAAACCCCATGCTATATATTATCTATGAAAAACAAGAAAAAAATCACTGAAGAGAGAAAGAACAGAGAAAGGGGAAAAAAAAGTAACATTTCCCTGTCTCCTTCCCTAGCCCAGCATTAACACTTCTCCTACCTTAACACATTTTAAAACTGCAAAGTCAGAGAGGTCCCTGATGGGTATTACACAAAGAACTCCTGGGTCTTTCTGGATCTTTAAATAGTAATAATCTTCAAAGAAGAGGGAAAAACAGAATATGTGTATTTGGGTGACTAAAATAAAGATCTTTAAACCATCCTAGGCATAGAAATGAGCAGTGAAGTTCAAGTCAGAAGGCCCTGGGTGCCTTGCAAGCTGCTCACAGTTCATGTTGTTGGGATATGTGTACTGAGAGCAGTAATTCATTCTGACAGCAAATGTAAAGATGTCTTTGTCCAGCATTTCATTATGCATTTTCCTCTGCCTGCATTACTCCATAAATTTTCTTTGATGTTGCCTATTTAATACCTCTGAAAGTATGCAAAATACAAACATCTGGATTAAATAAAGCAAGTACATACAATACATCTTATATCTGTTTAGTGACTCTGACAAACTTTTGCAGCTCTACTGCATTTCTACAATATTTTATATTTTATAGAGCACAAATCCAGAATAATGCACAAATTTATATTCATTTGGGGGTGATATATTATCTCTGCTGAAATAAACCCCCCCCCGTAATAGTATTTAATTATACAGATTGAAGTTGAACATATATAAAGTTCTAGACCAATCTTGAATAATCTGCACTAAATTCTGCATTTTGCTTCCCTGGAGACTGTTGAAAGTATCTATCACAACCCCCAATCAAAACATGGCATAAATTAGAAAGTCTTTCAGATATGATTGGAATATTAATCACTGTGCTTTATTATGAAGTATCAAGCCAAAATTCTATTTCCCAAATTACATTCAGATAATTAAAAAAAAAAAGTTTGAAATTATTAGATGTTATAGATTAGTTTTTGTTCCATTACCAAACATGTACATGCAGAGTCTTTAATAAAAAGACTCCTGAAACTTAAGCCATGGATTTCTTCTTGAAGGATTTCTAAAGCAATTCTCAGGAGCAATGTCAGGCTGCATTGCAGGTGTCACCTGTGAGCTTTTGTCTGAAGAGTGAAGTGTAAAAATATCAATGTCCTGCCCAAGAGTATCAATGGGAAATGAGGGTTGAGGAAAATACATTTACTCTGAGATCTGCAGGTTCCATATTTTGTTGTGGCATTCAAACTGGAAGCAAAAATTCCAAGAAAAAAAAGCCCCTGCCTTGCAATTAGGGCATGTTCAGAGAGAGCAAAAAGTGCATTTCATCTGAAATCCCAGGAAGTTTGCTAAAGGAACTGCAGGATGTGGCTGCTTGTTAGAATTTGAGAGCAGACTCAATAAATCTGAGAGTCAGTTGTGGGTTTATGTGAGCTGAGCAAGTTTCTCACTGTGAAATAACCCCAGAATCACAGAATGATTTGGGTGGGGAAGGGCCTCAAAAACCATTTTGTTCCAAACCCCAGCCATGGGCAGGGACACTTTCACCACACCAAGCCCTGTCCAACCTGGCCTGGAACACTGCCAGGGAAAGCAACAGAGAAAGGTAACAAAAACAAACAAAAAAGGAAGATATTGCATACAAATACTTATCCTACTCAGTTCTAACAGAATTAAGCTTTCATAATAGAAGAGAGGGGAAGACAACAAAAGCTTTAATTTTTTATTTTTTTTTTTGTATAGCATTTTATGCACATATTTTCATGAATCTGAAGACTCTTTTATAACAATAACTTTGCTTTCTTTTGATGTCTTAAATACCCCTGCCACTCCAGAGACTGATTTTATGCTTCCCCATTGTGTTTGCCTTGCACATTTTTAAGAACATTGTCTGTGTGGTCATAGGCCAAACATATGTTTCACTTGGAACATTTTTGTTATTGTGGTTAAAATATATCCCATTGCCAAAATGAAAAGATAAAAGCAATCCAGAAAAAGAAATGAAAAAAAAAAAAAAAAGATGAGTAACTATTATTCACGTAATAAAAATTTAACATTGCAGCATTTTTTGATAGTTCCTAAAATGATTTCTTTAAAGTTTTTTTTCTTGTACTAACAGAAGAACAATGTCTACAGAGATTTAACTCCTCCCCTCCAGTAACATAAGGTAATTTTGAAACTATAAATGAATAAAGCATTTGCAGACTTCTGATACACAAACCATTAAATTAGGGCTGTTTTAATGAACTGATAATGTTAAATGGTTAACTCATTTTAAGAAAAAATCTACCTGTAAACTCTAGGGTTAATATTTGATGCACACTCTAATCTTGGGATCAGGAACACATAGAATAAGTAAAAAGAAAAAAAATTTGGGTAAATTTTGATTACACACAGTAAGTTGTATTCAGTAAAGTGAAATATAGGCTGGTTCACAAACCTTGAGTGTTTCTCAGGACCCCCTAGACAAGAGGTCAGCTAATCAAAGAAAGGATTTGTTACCTAAAATAATTAAACTGTGAAAGAAGATCTCAGATAAACATGTGTTATCATAAACCAGAAACAACAACACAATCAACAATTTCTTCCTATAATCTAATTCTAACCCTGCCCTCTGTCAGTTTGAAGCCATTGTCCCTTGTCCTGTCACTCCAGGCCCTTGTCCCAAGTCCCCCCAGTTCTCCTGGAGCCCCTTTAGGCACTGGAAGGTGCTCCAAGGTCTCCCAGAACCTTCTCTTCTCCAGGATGAAGAACCCCAGCTCCCTCTCAGCCTGTCACTATATTCATTACATGCAGAGTTTTAAATTGTAAAGTCTAAGTGCTATAATCACTGCTGATTTTAGAGAACTACTTGTATTTCTAGAGGATCCTAACATATCCAAATAAAAGCTAATTTTAGCTTTTACTCTAATTTTTCAAAAGCTTCTCTACTCACCAACACACAATAATTTCTAAGATCCTCTGTAACACTGTAACAGTTCAGTACTGCTCACAAAGTATATTTTTAAAGCTGCTAGCAAAGCAAAATAGTTTATTTACATTGTGTGTCAAGTTTTGACAGAATAATATAAAACAAATATTAAAATTATCAAAAAGGAAAAGACACCTTTGCAATGGGATTACCTGAATGACATCAGTAACATCAATGAAGTTATTTCCTGGAAACTTTGTGTCTTCCTCTTCACTGGGTATTTCTTCTGGACTCTTACAAAGACAGATTCCAGTTGTTAGGTATCTCATGGGGGGGTGGAAATTAGCAGAAAACTTTCATGACAAGAATCATTTAGATCACACCTTTTACTATCCCAGGGTGCTCCAAGCCCCATCCAACCTGGCCTGGAAAACTGCCAGGGATCCAGGGGCAGCCATAGCTTCTGTGGGCACCCTGTGGCAGGGCCTCCCCACCCTCAGAATCAAAGATTTCTTCCTAAAATCCAACCTAAACCTACTCTCTGTCAGTTTGAAACCATTCCCCCTTGTCCTTACTCTTGTAAACAATCTCTGTCTTTCTTGTAGGGTCCCTTCAGGTACTGGAAGGCTGCAATGGGGACACCCCAGAGCCTTCTCTTCTCCAGGCTGAACAATCCCAATTCTCCCAGCCTCTCCTCATAGGAGAGATGCTCCATCTCTCTAGTCAACTTGCTGGGATGGACTAATAGAATTTTAAATACAAATCACTATTTTAGTCCACCAGCTCTGTCTGATTCAGTGAATACCTGGATCACAGGACCCTGGAGGACCTAACTCCTGAAGTCAGGAGAAGAGAATGTAAAACAACCACACAAAAATAATCACCAAGCCTTCCCACACTCTGTCCTTATCATTCAGCAGGCAGCAGTTACTCTCAGAGCTGCACAAAAACCTTCCTTGCTGCTCAGATCAAGATTAAAAACACTCCTGAAGAGTTTTGGGGGAAGAGAACAGAGTGGCCACTCCAACACCACAGCTCCTGGGGCTCAGAGCCCACACCACTGCCACTCCAGAAGAGCCAAGCAACAGAGGGAGGGATGAGGAACATCCTCAGAACACTGAAGCCAGTGAAAACAAGACAGGCATGGGCCAACAGGGATTATAATTCTTTACAGGATATAGGAACACTGTTTTTCTTAGACTTTTACTACGGTGATCATTTAATCTTGGCAGAAGAGAGTCTTTCTACAATTTTTCACTTTCTTAAACAAATACCTTGTACTATAAATTCTTTAGAATAATTACTCCATTTTTCCTAGAACTGTCTCATTTCTCTAACTCAAGAAAGACAATGAAAACTTTGCAGCAATTTAACATATTTTTCTTTTGAACAAGTCTGAATTCCCAGACAATCAGTACCTGTATTACAGCATCGACAGGAGGGAGCAGAGGATCAGAGCCTGAAGGAATTTGACTTACACTCTCACTGGCACTTGAAGCACTGTCAATATCAACATTTGGTAACACCTAGGACAGAAAAAAAGCATCAATATAAAAATCTATATATTAGCTTGGCTATTAGCATTGAACTTTTTAGGTTTTCTTTTTCCACCTGCTTCTGAGCCACAAAAATTCAGTGCTCTCCTTTTCTCATGCCTGTATCTGATACCAACTTGATTCTGAAATTCAAATTACTGTAATGTCAACAACTAACACCAGAAATAGTCACCTCTGCTCCTGCAGTACCTGATTTCTCCTGTTCTTTAATTCCCTGACACTTTGTCTTGCATGGAACAGAAGGTGAGTGTTTCTGTAATAATTACCCATAACACAGCAGAGGTGTGTTTGACCTGCAATTAGTTTACAAGTAGATTACAATGTAGTTTGTAATCAAGGCATGTCCATTACAGCATTAAAATGTGTTGTATTTCTGTTAAGAACAAAGATTTCAATGCTTCATTCCTCTGGGAAAAGAAAAATCACCTTAAATATTTAAGAACTGGGTGAAATAACAGGAAAATGCAGGTGGGTGGAATAAAGTGACACGGCAAGGGAACAAAGCACAGAACACTCTACCTGTGTTTAACTCTGAGCTCCATGAATCATTTGTGTCTGAAAGGTGTGTGGGGGAGTGTGTGCAGTCTCAACAATTGGAACCCAAAACAATGAACATGGAAGAAACATTCACTTCCTTGACAACAGACTCATGTAAAAAGTTAAAAACAACAAACCCCAACCCACAAGGTAAGGACTGCAAGGGTTGATTAATCAGGAGTGAAACCCTTGGGCTGACAATCATGCTTGAAACAGAAATCTTAAAGGCCAAAGCAATCATTCAAGGAAACTGACATTTATATTTATACTTCTTTTATTCCAAGTTTGTTCTGGCTCAAAAATCTCATTAAAAAAAAAAAAAAAAAAAAAAAAAAAAAAAAGTGACATAGATTTTACAAATGCCCTGCATAGGTGACTTAGGGAAGAAACAGTTTTCTGTTTTGGTCAAATAATAAAGGTAATTGTTAAAATATGAATAAATATATTACTATAGCATGAGAACTGCTTGGTCCCTCCATTCCATATTTTTCTAATTCTTATTGAAAACCATCTACTGATGTCAAAGTGTGTTACTGATGGATCAGGCTGCCTGTAGTTAGCACTCATTATATGAAACAAACAAATCATCATCACTCTTGACATGTACCTGCACAGAGAGCTGAGGTGGCTCCTTCTTCTCTGATCTCATCTCTACTATAGCTATATTTGGTTTTTTTACCTCCACTGGAGGCTTTGGTGGCACTTGAGGAAGGGAGGTTGTAATTGTGACAGGGTGTGGTTTATCTATCACTACTACAGCTGGCTGCAGTAATGAGCTGCTGCTTTGGGTCTGACCTAAAGACAGTTAAAAAAAAAAATTAAAACTTTATATATATATCCATCTCCAAAGCCAGTTAATTAATAAATTAATTAAAATAATAGTCTATGTATTTCGAGATTCTTTGTGCAATTAAAAAGCCCCCTATTAATATTAGCTAAATTAAGTAATTCACCAGTTAACTTTAAGCTTTCCCAGCAGAAATTGTCAACTAAATGCTACCTGTTTTTAAAATTAGTCACTTTTCTTGACTCTGGTGACATCTACTGCTGAAAACAAGAATTTTGTTTGCCATTCAAAATCTGCAGACCATCACACCCAAAATACTATTACACTTAGTATAACAACCCACAAATTTTTTTTGTCTGAGACAGCCTTTAAAAAATAATTACCTTATTTCATTGCCTATAAAATACTAACCCTTCTCAAAACAAGCCCTATATAAAGGTTCTATTGAAAGTCCAAAAATCCAGAAGTCAAGAGAAGGAATTTACTGTGCTTGGCACAGTCCTGCTGAAATTGTTGGGCTGAAGTCATTGCAAATGTTGAAACCAAGGGTATGTGATTCAGGTCCTGCTTACATGGATACCAAACTGAAAGAACATGGAACCTAAAACCAAAAAATGAACCAAAAAAAGGTACAGCTAAGCAAGTAATTGCTCTGTCAGGGTGTCACCAGACATCCAGCATGAAGGATGAGGAAAACCAGAACATTTTCAACAGATATCCTGTGAGAAGAGCAGGTGCCAATCTCATGGAATGGTTTGGCTTGGAAGGGACCTTCGAGATTATCTAATTCCAACCCCCAAATCACTGACTTAAGAAGATAAAAGCTGTTATTTCCATGGAATGTCAGCAATTAACCTGCAGACAATCTTCTGCAGGTTATTTGCTCCTACCTAGTGGGATAGCCATGGGAATGAGGTGGCCTTCCAGAGGACCAGAGGCAGCAGGGACATCCTGGCTGGGGCTGAAGAAGTACTGGTTGGGCTGCTGGGGAAGGGCAAACACTGGCTGCTTCTTCTGGGGGCTCCTGATGAGCTCTGTGTGAGAGGAGGTCTGGGTCTTTGCTGACTTCACCTTTGTGCCTGAAACAAGAGCAGAAAAACTCTAGGTCATAATGCATGCACAAACCCTCTATTGATCCAAGCCTTCCTGCTGAATCCACTGCAGATTTTTGCTGTGGGATGGAAGGACTGACTGAGGGAGTCCCAAAAGCAGAACCTGAAAATGCTAGAGGTGGATATCTCAGTATTGGCAGCAATGAAGGAGTTAAAATTGCAATATTTTTAAAGTTGAATCTAGCAGATAAAGGCACAGAAACATGAAAAGGAGCAAAGGGCAGAAGTAAGTTGGAATGAAATGTGTGATTTAGCAGCTAAGAAGAAATCTGTGATTTAAGTTTGAAATTTGGAGCTGAATGTGTGATTTAGCAGCTAAGAAGAAATCCAGAACTCAGGTTTGAAATGTAGCCACAAAACTGACAGGTAATCAGAGGAACAGGTATAATCTTTAAATTCCTGGTTTAACAACTCAGTGCTACTGCAAAATCAAGCCATAGCTAATACCCAAAAGTCTTGACTTCCATCATCAAGGAAAAGCTGACTTTTTGGCCCACTTTTTCAAGTGTAAATAGCCAGCCAGAAGTAATTTATATGCAAAAATGTCTTAAGCAAAGAGCAGAGGAGAGCATTTATTGCAATGTGCACTTCTCACCATGCAGTTAATGCAAGGTCCTACTCAACTTACAGCAAACAATGGATATTATTAAGGAAATTAGTAACATAGATGGATAAATACTGCTTAAAAACTCCCCCCAAAGGAGTCAACAATTGTCAATCAGGCAGAAGGGCAGAAGTGCTTCTACTGTTATTTTGTAGGTGTTACCAGAAAGAATCTGGAAAGAAACATGCTGATAACCAACTTCATACTTTTATTACAGCCAAAAAAATGTCATCTTACTCCTCTCTTGTTTCTAATAATCACTTCCCTGTACCTGCAGCCAGTTAACACATGGCAACAAGCACTTTTTAGTTCTGCTCACATTTAACAACCTCCTAATTAATTGAAGAATCAAAGTCAGTGATTATAAAACACAGGGATAATAAAGATTGATAAGGTGACTTTTGTTAGATGCAGACAAGCAGGTAAGTCAGCTCACTTATAAAGTGGTATTTTTGTACAGACAAATTATGGGTTGGGAGCCTGGAAACAAGAACAAGTCATAACTCCTCAGTGAGAAAATACAGGTCAGGGAGAAGCATCTCTAGAAAAGGGTTTATGGTCATGTTGGGTAAGCAATGGAATGAGAAATGCCTTGGTCAACAGGATAAATGTAACCCCCAGAAATCTGAGATGGAGCAGGAGAAGACATCCATAGATGATAACTCTGCACTCAGCATTAATTCTGTATCTCTGCAAATTTCAAAATAGATTGGATATTAATAGGCACTCTTGATTTTTTAAGGAAAAATCACCTGGAAAGTGAAGTGCCTGTAAACTGAAGCCAAAACCTCACTACAAATCAGATAATAAATCTGAAGTGTCCTGTTTGCTTTTGAAACACAAGGTGTTTTGCCATTGGAAGAAGCAGAATTTCTGTCTTTACATGATGAGTTTGTGCTTTTCTGCAAAGCACGGGTTAGCAAAAAAACTGTTCTGCAGTCAGACAAATTACTGGACTCTGTAACATAAATAGATACAGTTCAGAGGCTTGTGATGTAGAAGAGGTCATACTACATGATCTAACAGTCCCCCTTGGCCTTGAACTTTTGAGTAAAAGCAGAAATTGGCAGTGTATCTGTAATGCTGCCAACTTGTAAAAACAAGGTTTTCACAGTGAGAATGATTAAGCACTGTATACACACAGCACCTCATTTTAATTGCTTTCAACTTTTCATTTTTCCCTGCAAAGTTTATTTGCACTGGGCAGAAACTAGACATTTAATTAAACTTAGCTTTAAAAAAACAGTGGTTTACATGTATTTATCAGTTCACATTATGCAAGAAAACAACCCCAGCTTCTTTTTTTTTTTTCCAGAAATGATCTCTTAGTCATAAAAGTGTTAGTTGAATTTTTTTCCTAACTTCCCATATGAAACCAAGCATTAGTCACCATAGTTTATTTGCAAAGAAAATGGTTGAGAGTTATAAAATGACTGAAAAGAGACTCTCCAGATGGCCATTTCAGTCTTAAACAAACATCCTTATTCTAACACTAATTTAAAACAAGCTCAGTGGACTGCTCTAACAAAATAGAGTCATTTAACAAGTCTGGATTTTGCAGCCAATCAAAGCCAAGGCCAAAGACTTCCAATAATTTTGAAGCCTTTATCACCTGGTTCATCAAGGACAGGAAGGGAATCTGTGGGTGCAGATCAGTGAAGGGAAGAACTCACCATGCCTAACATGAAAGAGATTTGTTTATTTCCTTTTTTTTTTTTTTATGTAAGAACCTGGTGCTTTCAAGTGCTCATTCAACCTTGCTGCATTTTATTTACACTTTTACTATAGAGGAGCACAGATCTGTTCCTCATTTTATTATTTATACTTTGCTTTAACATAACAGCTTCCTCTAGAACAGCAGCCCCCAAAATGACTGAACTGTTTTGGCTTCATGAGACCCACGTGATACACCATGGATTATTTTTCCATTTTATTGGCAAGGTACAGCAAAGGACAAAAATGAGGTAGTTTGACCAATAGTCTTACCAAGAGGTAAAGATAAATAATGCCAGTATCAAACAAACCTCAGTCTCAGTAAAAATCAGGAAGGTTGGGAATAGGATATTCATTGGAGTGCTGTTCCTTTACACAATGTACAAAAAATTCCATTCTTCCTTTAGATAAGAACACAAGGGGGTGTCTTATTTTATTTACTCTCAGGATAGAGACAAAACCATAACTGCCCACAACTCCAGCCTGATATTAAATAGAGAAACAAATTTTATGGTGGCTTAACTGCTGCAAACAGAGGTTTTGTTCTGCAGCATGACTTCATGGCTTGGAAGGGAACCACTTTGGGAAAAGGCTATCCAGAGTTCACTCTGTTTTCCAGCAAAGAGCTTTGAAGCTGTTTGTCACACTGGAAGGTTGAAGGCAGCATTGATCCAGTGCAGTTTTCCCTTTCATTTCTATTTGCCTCCAACAGAAAAAAAACAAAGCTGAAGCACAGGAGCAGCTGATTCCAAGTGCACAGAACCTGCACCTTTCCATTTCACTGAATTCAACTGGTAGGTTCAAATGATCAAATCATCTATTTGTTATAATTTGATTGGGCAGGGGGGCATTCTTTCTGCCACTTTACAAGGTATTGTTTCTGGAATGATGAAATTGGCCTCCCTGGAAAGGTTATGACCTTCTGTAAAGGACAAGAGCCCAATAAATTGAGAAGAAAATTCATTTAGGAGTCAGCAAAAGCAGAACTGCTGATTAAATATTTTTAAAGAAGTGCCTGCTCTCAATCCAAATCTTAGTGGTCACTGTATCACTGTTATTACTACCCTAAATGCTTACTAGCACACATTTAATCCAAAAAGATCTATACAGAATAAATTAAATTATAGGTGTACAGCACAGCCCATGGTCAAAAACAGTGATATATCATGCCTGAAATGAGTATAACAGAGGATACCATTTTTCACCAAAGACATTCAAGAGAGGGCAAACAAAATACCTAAGTCACAAGGCTGGCAGTTTTCATGTAACAAGGTCTTAACCTTTTAAAAAATGGTGAGTTTTGAAAAGTTTTCTAGGTTTTTTACCACATACCCCACATTTTCCAGGAGGTGGTGAGGATTATGAATACTTGCTAGCAATAACTTTCTCTTCACAGATCACAAGTGGGCTCCAGAGCACAGGAAAGGAAAGTGCCATAAAGACCATGTCAGGCCAAATAAGAGATTCTTGTAGTATTTTGAGCACCTGCCACAGTGGATGTACATCATAAGCACAGAAGGGTTTGGGTTGGAAGGAACCTTCAGGATCAACCAGTTCCAACCCCCTGCCATGGGCAAGGAATTTGGATTCTTTGTNCACTAGACCTGGTTATTTAATAATACTAAAATAAAAACAATAACAACAACAACAACAATAATAATGTTAAATAATAATAATAATAATAATGTTAAAAAATCCCCAGCCGTGCCTGTCTTCAGAGACACAGACAAGTTTTACACCATCCATTGCAATGGCCTAAAACCATGATTTCATCAAGTGACTGGCTGCCTCCTGATGTTAATCTCTCGTGTTTCACACAGAATATCAATGTTTAGACAGCTGTAATAAAAACCCAGGCAGCATTTTTAAACATGGCATTTAAGACTGCATCAGGTATATTTTCCCTGCATGGGTAACAACAGCCTAAGTGCAAGAAGTGTGGAGGGAGCCAAGTAATATTTTTCCATGGATGCACATCCTATTAACTCCATTGTGCCCACCATCACTTTAATCACCTCCTCCTCTTAAGCCTCTCATCTCCACACTTTCCCTTCATCATTATCTTTTCTCATGTCATTTGCTCACTTTGTCCCCAGTAAAATGATCCACAATGGTTTTTTTTAAAATTTTAAATTTAAATTTTTTAAATACCAGTTAAAGATTATTCTTAGTTTTTGTATTAAAAATCAGGTAAGTTTTGAAAAGGTAGCTAGGAAATAAAACAGATCTAATTAAAACATGACTTTTTACTAACTAGATGAAGTTTATCTACACTGACCTATGTCAGCTATCATATAGTGTCCCTTTGCAATTATTTTTACACATCTTTAATAGGTTAGAAGATTAGAACCCTCTTGTTCTAACACTTTGCCTACAAAACTAATGAATCCATTATTATTCAACTAATAACCTTTATCAATTAAATAACTTTAACAAGCTATCACAGAAAGGAATTCTATTCTGCTTCTAATTCTAACTGGATGAAGAAGAAGGAGTTACTTGCACTTAGTGAACTTAACCAATGATTCTGATTACATTTTTCAATATTTTCAAGATAACAAATGTTATCTTCATGCCCATATATTTAATCTTTCATATTTCAATTTATGCATCAGCAACAGGAAATTAAATATCAGACTTCCTCCACTTTTCAAGTCTCAGTATATTTCTGAACTCTGAATGAATATTTTAAGTGAAAAATCACTGGATAAACATGACACAAAAAATACAAGTTCCAGTGACCTTTATCAAAAATTGAGTTAATTTTTCAACACACTCAGTTGTGATTAATTTTAGCAATTCAGTTCATTAACTCTTGGACAAAAATAAATACATACTAATACATTTATCATATTTAGAAATAAGTATTTATTTGACAATCTAAAATAAGTGAGAGACACATTAAGCAAAATCAAAAAACTTCTGGTATTTTTTAGTTTTGAAAAGAGGATCTTAAATAGAAATAAACAATTTCAAATGGACCTACAACAACCATCTAGCCCAACTGCCTGACCACTTCAGAGCTGACCA
>WEIU01021108.1:272219-284102 GCA_013389925.1 Aegithalos caudatus
GAAAAGAGGAGAGGAGAGGAGAGGAGAGGAGAGGAGAGGAACCAACTACTTGGGAACTCACATTTGCCCTTCTTTCTCTGCTCTGCACACTTTCAGAAAAGTAAGTTCTGAACTTCTGTTTCCTTGTGTTATCTTCCACCTGCTTCTGCAATGGGTTAGGTGCAGATAAAGGTTTTTTTGTCAAGCACCCTTGGATGTTTTGAGTTCTCTCTTTAATTTCTTTCTTGGTCTTCACAGCCTTGAGGTTTTGGGCTTTCTTGTTCCATGGGGCTTTTTGATCATATTTCCCTTGCTCTGAATCATTTCTTGCCAATTCAATCTAAAAAGAAAACACAAAGGTATTCAAAAGCTATCAGCAGAGTGGATAACTTTGAAGCTCTAGAAAGGGCCTGTTTTTCATGTTAGCCAGCAACTGAGACCTGGGATTTTCATTACACAACTACAGTTTTATAGCAGAGATAAATATTTTATTATAGCTTATTGCATGTGAGCAATAGTAGGCAGCTTTCTCATGTTTTCAAGGGGTGAGTAAACCACTTTACTGTGGGCAGAACAAGGCCAGGTGGAAAAACTTGTACACAAAAATCTGTACTCATTTTTCCAGCCCTACCTGGATCTCCTCATTGATTGCCTTGATCCACTCATCCACAGTCCTTCGGATACGAATCTCTTCCAAGACATCTCTGAAACAGAAGAAAGAATCATTTTAGGTCAGTGCTTCTCAAATTGCACAGATTTGTTCCTGGGAAAGTAGAGACCTTTAAATGCTCTAAAAAGAGAAGCCCAGAACATAGACAGTGAGAGATCCTGCTCCTCTGCACTCCCCAAAAGGCATCAACCCATCAAAAACCCATCAAAAGTCCCAGCCCCAAATCTGTTCTTACATGGTGCCACCTGCAAACCCCACTCCCTGCTGGTAAATACTGACATTATTACAAATATTTTAGGAATAAGAGGCAGCCATGTGTCACTTCCTACTTTTGATCACAACTGAAAAAAGCAGGAAAACAAAAATATTCCAACTTCATGAAAAAGCAGATGACAAATTACTACATCTTCTAAAAGGTAATGAGGGCAGGTAATATGCAAAAAAAAAAACCCTTATATACACAGAATTTCCTCAGGAAAATGCAAGTTTATATTGTATTTTAATAGAAAACACCCATTCTGATTCAAGCAAGAATATTTAACACAACTAACAAAGCAAAACCTCAAAAGCCAAAGATCTGTTGTGAAGTGATTAAATTCTGTAAATTTACAGGCTTATGAAGCCTCTTCTGGCTCTGAATAATTAAATTAGGCTTCAATTTTCTTCTTAATGCAAGTTGGTATGGAAACAGCTAAATACCCTGGCAGCAGAGCAGTTTGTCCAACTGATAAAGCCTCAGAAATCAGATTTAGGCACCTGACAAAAATCAGTTCACACCACAAGGGTCAAAAAACATCTGAATTTCAAGAATCAGACAGTGATTGCTAGAAGCAGTCAATAAATCCTTTTTGCAGGGAAGAGCATGAGTTCTTCAATGCCCAGGTTTGGAAACATCAATGTCACAAAGCACTGAATTGTAGGGTCTGACCTGTTTGTAGTCAAGGAGTTACTGATGGAATACATGGCATCTCCATCCTTTGCATGAGTAACAGCTTCCAGATTCTCCTCAAGGACTTTTTTATTGTTTTGCACTCCTCTCAAAGTCCTTTCAGCATCTGTCAGTATGGACCTTGGCACTTCAACACTTTGAAGGATGGATGGTTTGTCGAGCAGATGATGTTTGGGAGGATCAGGTGCACTTTTTTCAGGAGGGTTTTTTGACTAAAATTGAAACAGAACCTCTAGCTTTTAATCAGAGATTGTAATTTCCTATTAATCTGTTATCACATGAAATACTGCCCATGTGCACTATCAGCAACTTCAGTTACTCAAGAATATTCATTATGTTGCAAATATATTTAGAAAAGTGAAAGACATGCAAAAGATCTCAAATGGAAGATGATGTGAAGTATGAGAGGCAATGCTAATGAGGCTAATAAGCATGTGAAAAGATGGCAATTAGATACATGAAGTATCACAAGCAAATCTCTCCATGTAACAGTAATTAAATATAATTAAGAGCCTAATAAAAGCCCAAGTCCTCTAAATAGATGCACTTGTTTGGCATCAATCTACCCTAAGAAACACCAAGCAATACTTGTAAGTTTTAACAAGATAAATCCCTCAGCAGCCCCTTGATCCTCTTTCACTTTTACTCATTTTCACTTTTCAGAAGGAACAATGAAACCTCTCACTTTGCAGAACCTTTTTACAAAGATAAAAATCGAGCATAAATTAGCTGCTAAGTACAAAAGAAAGGGACACAAACACAGGAAACAAGTGCTCACATTCATTCTCACACTCCTGAGGAAAAACCCAGAGGCCCGTGAAAACTTCATTAAACAGTAAAAAAAATTAACAGTGATAAATGTACATTAAAAACAAACAAACAAACAAAAAAACCCCAAACCTCAAACCAGAACCAAAATACCTGAACTCGAGTAGACTGTGAAAACATCAATTTTGTGAACAGGAAAAAAAAAATCTCAGAGATCACAACTCAGTTTTGGCTTTAAGGCTACTCTTTTGTTAAATCAGAATTAAACAAAAGTTTATGTTCAAACAGATGTACTGCCAAAATGCCATAACAAAGCAGGAATTAACACACTGATCTTATGACCTTGGTTTTGGCCTGGTGAGAAAAAGACAATATACCAAAGTATTTATCAATTTTATATAGGATTTAATTTTAAAATGAAGCTTTTTGACAAATATTGACTCACCAAGACAGGTAAAATCTGTGAGAAAAGGTAAGAAATGCAGATACATGACCAATTGTAAAATGATGTTGACTTGCTAGTGAGACCCAGATCATGAAATGGTAACTGGGTCTGCTAAATATGTAAAAAATGCTGGAAGCAGCAGCCCAAACTGTGTCAATCTGACACAAGCTTCCTGCTTGACATTATCCCCTCCAGGGATTTATTAGGACTGAACCAGACAGGAGTAAAGTGATCTGTGCAAGAGAAATCCTCCAGCAAACATCCAGGTGTGCAACAGGCAGGCAGTGATATTTCATTGCAAACACATTCAAAACCCCTTCAGCTTTAGATTATTTTATAGAAAGCCCCAAAACCCACAAAAGTAACACACAGAAAAATTTCAAGGTGTACCTTAATAACATCATTCATGTCAGATTTCCATGGACTTGCTTCCTAAAAAAAATAGAAGAAGAGCTGTTGGAACTTTAAGGTAAAATCTAGAATAGATAAACCCATAAAAGAAACACATTAACATTTCAAGGTATACCTTAGTAACATCATTCACATCAGATTTCCATGGACTTGCTTCCTAAAAAAAATAGAAGAAGAGCTGTTGGAACTTTAAGGTAAAATGCAGAGGAGATACTGGGTGAGTTTCACTGACCACAATGAATTCCTTGGGTTAGAGCACCACCTTCTGTCCTCAGCTAATTCAGACCTTTGCTTTACGACAAAGCTGGTTTACCAATTACCCAAAATTTATCATAATCTCACTCTACTAACTTGTCAGGGATGAGGAGTCAGTAGCTAAATGTTTAATTGACCCAACTCTCCATTTTCTAAGTCATCACATCTCTTTCTATTGACCTTCTTCATAAGAGAGATTTCAAATCATTTCTGTAACTGTGTCTTTCTCCCATTCCTTATCCCATCTCATCTTGTTCTGTTGCCTGTACTAAGGTGTGTTACTTGTTTAAGTTTTTAGCAACAGTGCTAAGAAAATATTTGGAACCTCAGTGGGGCACAAGGCAGCTGTTCTATTCCCAGTAAGAACAGTTAAATGTAAAATGAAGTGTTGCAAAACCTATAAAAAATGCATCAGCTATGCTGTAAGGTATGACAGACAAAGCTGCATTTT
The DNA here is from genome assembly GCA_013389925.1 of Aegithalos caudatus. Lineage (NCBI taxonomy): Eukaryota > Metazoa > Chordata > Aves > Passeriformes > Aegithalidae > Aegithalos > Aegithalos caudatus. The sequence goes on from WEIU01021108.1 coordinate 276,148, forward strand.
TCAAAGATATAGCACCAAAAACCAGACTGGCAATACAAAATATTTTTAGGGAAATAATGCAAGTTGAAACTTTCAACTACAGAAATGAACCAGCAAAATCAAAGTTATTACATTTCAAGCCAATTCCCAGGGGTGAATTTTCAAGCTTCTCTTCTTTCTCACTGTGTATATTGACAAGGACAGAGAGGTGAAAGGAGGACAGCAGACAGGTGGAACCAGGAATGGCACCAGGTTAAGAGATCAAATCTCACTTGTCAAAAGCTCCATGTTGCCAGCACAGAAGGTACAAAAAGTACCCAAAAGTACTTTTTCATTAGCACAAGAAACAGCACAAGGATTCTATGCCAGGCAATTCCTTGGAAACAGCACTCAATACAAAAAGAAGTGGCAAAATGAGAAAGGAAATGCTTCAATCATGTCCAAAGCTGAGATAACTGACTGGAGATAAATGGAACATAGCTCTTTCCCAAAATGGGAAAATTACATCAGCTCTGTAGCTCTGCAGAGAAAAGGCACTGAAAATATCCAAAAGCTTAAAACAAACAAATCAACAAACCTTTATTTTTTTCTCTTTCTGACCATCCCTCTCTCTCACCTATTTTTTGTCTGGGACAATGGCAGTCAGAATCCATTGCACACCCAAAGCATTATTCAGGCTCAAAGCTCTTCCACACACAGAGACTCCAATATTTCATTAATTGTAAACAAATGTGAATTTTTTACAGGTGTAGAAGCAAGAGCAACACCTTTACTGATACCAGACACCTACAACTTTTACTCCCCTTCTTCAAACCCCTGCTCATTGTGGTTAGATTGACTTTACCTGCAGAATGTTGTGCATTTCTCTTCTCAACTTGCCAAGATCTTGAAGTAAATCATCTGCTTTTTGCACAGTTTTCTCAATTGAATGGTAGCTTTCAAAGGGATTTGAGTTTGCACGCAAAGCTTTGTGTCTGAGGGGAGAAACACTCCTGGTTACAGCTCTCATGGCTCCTGAGGTGGCCCAAGAAAGGATTCAACTCTGAGACCAAGTGGGAATTTACAGTGCAAGTACCAAACCTTTAGATAAGCTGGAACTTGCTTTGGCATCTGAAGTTATAGAGAGGTTATTGGGTTTTCTCTGTTTAGCACTTAACACCTTCAGCCATATCCTTTTATCTTCAGTAGTGAAATTACATCTAATGGAGCAATATTTAAACTTTGGGTATGTTGCCATTTGAAGCAATTAATATTTTTGTGCACACTGTTCTAAATTAGACAGCACATATGAGCAGTTTCTCACTGCATTAGTGAAACTTTAACTTTACATTATTGCCTGGGGGATATAGGTTTCAGACTGCATGGCTAAGAACATTTTTTATCCCTTTTAAATCTTGGGAACTGTTAGGTGGATGCTGCTCCTGAAAAACACTCCAAGTGCAACCCTGAGAATGGTGTTGTGAGCTATCCTTAGCAACAAGCCTTCATCTGCCTGCAGTTCAACAGGAACCACAGAATTGTGGAATATCAGAGCTGGGATCAGAGGATCCACAAGGATCAGAGCCCAACTCCTGGCCCTGCACAGGCACCCCAACATCCCCACCCTGGCCCTGAGAGCTTTGTCCAAACTCTGAATTCTGTCAAGCTTGAGGCTGTGCCCATTCCCTGGGGAGCCTGTTCAGTTCCCCAGCACCCTCTGGGAGGAAGAACCTTTTCCTGAAATCCAACCCAAACCTGCCCTGGCACAGCTCCAGCCTTTCCCTCAGGTCCTGTCAAAGTTAATGCCAAACTAGGAATACTCCAGCACAGCTGTGCCACACTCAAGGGCCACACCAGTGACTCTGTTACACCACCAGTGCCCAATGAACCTCTCCCAATTCCATGGAAACAGAAACTCTTCCTCAGCTGGGATTGTTGTGGTTATCCACCTGTCTCTCACAGAAGGTGAGCTCCTTTCATTGCTGCTGGCTGCTGTCTTCTTGGAGGATTCCATTGGCTTCAGTGACACTTCTGGAGAATTCTGAATGTGTTCCAGACATTTCCTTTCACCTAAAATGAAGTGAAATGAAGCAGAAAAAGAAGGAAGTTAAGTTAGTTCAATATATTTAATATTTTCTTTTCTGTTCCAGGTATTTCACTGTTACATTATACTCACCAAGGAGAGTAAAATATTTTTTAAATTTAAAGATCTATTTCAGATAAGGCAAGTCATTTAAAACCACTCAGACTAATCTGTATTTCTGATATTGTTGTAAATTAGCAAAGCTAGATGGAACTGGGATGGCAATGAACTGATTCACTGAGAATAAATCTCTGACATAATGGACAGAATGTTTCTTTGTCTTATTTCCTTTCTTCCTGGACCCACTGAACAATAGGAATACTTGACAGCTTTGTAACAGAGACAGAACCTGATCAAAAGCAGTAAAAGATAATTACTTTATATTTGCTTTACATCTGCTGCTTTCAATAAATAACCCAGAGACCTTGTGGACCCATGAAAAAAAATTCAATTTAACCAATGATAATGACAAAGTTATTGAGGAGCTCCCAAGTCTATTCTTCCTGAAAGTTAACTTTCAAAAAATATTTCAGTGAGCAGTCCTGCTGAGACTCCATAGATTAAATCAGCAATGTCATTAATTCTTGAGCTATTTATGAGTAAGTGACTTGTACACAAAACTAACCCTTCCTAACTGTAGACTCTAAATATTCTGAATATATGCATTTAGGTGCCAGCAACCCAACAGAAAAGGTCATAAAAGGTGAGGAATACACAAAGTAACCACCAGGCCATGCTAGTTAGGCCAGTGGAGGACAATACCTTCTCTTGTAGGTTTGAGAATATTTTCTTTTTTTACTATAGAGTTCTCTTTCTCTGAGATTTTTGCATTTTTGGGTACAGGTTCTGGAGCATATCTTCGAGGAACTGGTGTGTTTAGAGGAGATTTTTGTGTATGAACCCCATGACTTGGAAAATAGCTTGAATATGCTTCAGGGAAAAATAAAAAAAAAATAAAGTTATTTAAATGTTAACAATTTTCTTCAAAGGAAATGGTATCACAGAATCACAGAATGGCTTGGGTTGGAAGGGAGCTTAAAGCCCATCCAGTCCCACCCCCTGCCATGGGCAGGGACACCTTCCACAACCCCAAGGTGCTCCAAGATCCATCCAGCCTGGCCTGGAACACTGCCAGGGATCCAGGGGCAGCCACAGCTTCCCTGGGCACCCTGTGCCAGGGCCTCCCCACCCTCACAAGAATTTCTTCCTGGCATTTGATCTAAACCTCCATTCCTTCAGTTTGGAGCCATTCTCCCTTGTCCTATCACAACCTGCCCTTGTGGACTCTAGGAAAAAAAAAATCTAGAAAAAAAACCCATGCCAGGTCTATAAATTCTTCACAAAAATGCAAAATATTACTGCATTAGTTAAGTAAACAGGAAGAAAATTTCATACTTCTGACTGCTATCATAAAGGGATTAAAAAAAAACAAACCCAAAAACCAACTGTAGTTCATCACAGGCTTCCACACAGATTATGTCTCAATAAGATTATTTTAAGTCCAGGCCCCTCCTGGCACAGAGTTAATAAATCAAAAGCCTCACCTTATTTAAACTGGAAGATACTGGAACATCTTCAGAATGTCACAAAAATTACAAAGAGCATTGGGCAATAAAACAAATTACACAGAAGAAACATTTACTACTCCTTACTGATGTGATGCACAATCCAACATTAATGGAGACAAAATTAAAGCAAAACTAGCAGTGAAAATAAAACAGTCAGAATTTGTCTCCACCTTGCACAGCTGCAGCACTGGCAGGGAATAAACTCCTGTGAGATGAAGGTGCTTCATTAGTGAGGGATCTCTGCTCTGGCTTCTCCCAGGGTGCTGTCAGGGCCCCAGGGGCAGGGCTGTGCTGCAGACCATGGCTGCTCACTGCAGAGCTGATCAGATGGGACTGGGGACAGAATTACAGAGTATTTCTGGTCACTGAACCACAGAAGTCTGCAGGTTGGAAAAGAGCTTTAACATTAACAAGTCCCACTCTTCTCCCACCACCACCAAACCAAGCTCTCCAGTGCCACATCCATGTTTTTTGAACACTTCCAGGGATGGTGATTCCAACATTGCTCTGTGCATCTTCCAGTATCTGACCACCCTTCAGTGAAGAATTTCCCCCTAATACCCAACCAAAACCTACCCTGGTGCAATCTGAGGCCATTTCCCCTTGTCCTGTTCCTGGGAGCAGAGCCTGAACTGCATTAGCCTCACCCTCCTGTCAGGAGTTGTGAAGAGCCACAAGGTTCCCCTTGAGCCTCCTTTTCTCCAGGCTGAGCCCCTTTCCCAGCGCCCTCAGCTTCTCCTGGGGCTCCAGACCCTTCCCCAGCTTCACTGCCCTTCTCTGGACATGTCCCAGCCCCTCAGTGTCTTTCTGGTTGATGAGTGTTTTCAATTTCTTTGATCCATTTCCACTTTCTTTCTTTCTAATACTAAGAAACAATCCAAATTATTATAACATCCACACTGAGACACACAAGAAATTATTAACCTGAAGTTTCTGCCTCAAGACTTATATACCTGAATATTCATTTGTTGCTCCTGCAGCTTTTCCAAGTGCTGGATCCTTTGCACCATGAAGGCATTCATTTGTTTTTCAAGCTCTCTGACTCTCTGGTGGTAGTGGGGCTCCTCATGTTGAGCCTTCATACCTGTGTGCTGTTCAGACACTCGCTGCTGCAGCTGCCTGTCCGTGTCCTGCAGCTTCTGAAGCATTTCTGAAACTGAGTTCACTTTTGCTTCCAAATCATTTTGAACCTGCAAGAAAGGATAAAAAAAAAAAAAAATAAGGGAAGGGGGGGAAAAAAGCCCCAGGTTTGCAGATGTGTGAGCATGAAAAGAACAAAACATCCTTCAGAGAATCCTGGATTTGCATCCCAAAAGAAACAAAATTCTATTTAAAGTTTATCTTAAAGTTTGGTGGTTTAGCAACACTACAAATTCCAATAGATGAATCAAATGTCCTCTGTCTTCTTTCCATTTAGTTAAACCAAATTAGTCCCCAGTGGTACACTGATCAGTGAGTGTGAGATGACAAACACACAAAGCAGTGAGCAGACACATTCAGGCTCTCTGGAGCTACCATCAACAACTCCAGGCTTGTTTGGAACATTTATTATTTTGGAGCACAAAGAGCTGCCACTCCCAGGAGCTGCCCCTCACCTTGAGCAGTGGGGCTGCCGTGGCAATGACAGCAGCAGCAGCTGCTGTGATGGTTGTTGCAGAGTCAAGGTCCCTGGGGGATGACCTGCTGTTACTCCCAACATTTTCCCTTTTGTCTGTGAAGGCATTTCCCAAGAGCTGCACCTTCACCTCCTTAGGAACAGGAACATTCTGAATTCTATAAAAATAAAGAAGTGCCTGTAAAAAGCATTGTCTCCATATCTCCTCCAAGCAAATGTTTTCCCACATACAGCACTGGTATCACTGTATAAGCTTTCCTCCTGGAAGTTTTGACACAAGATACTCCAGGGAATAAAATCAAATGAAAACACTTTCATATACAGAAAAAGAACACTGACAGAGGACAGTAACAAAACACTTCTTCCTTACCAGCTATTCACTTTGGCAAAAGACTCAGGTGGTGCAGTTGTACAGAAACAGAACAGCTCAGACACCAACAATTCACACTTACTTTTGCATTAATACTGCTCTCAGAGCCTCTTTCTGGCCTGCAGCATACTGAGAAATCAAAACATAATCTGTGGGGAAGGAAAAACATGCTTTGTTGAGATAACTGCCTCAAAATGTCTATTCCACAGGTAGAGACAAAGTATTATTTTCATGACAAATTACAAAATTACAATTACAAAAATTACACTTAAAAATTACACTTAATTTTGCTGTGAAGAATCTGCTGCCTGCAGAAACCACATCATCAATTCCAACAACATATAATGGTTGGAATTAAATATATAAATAGTGGTAAGAGTAAGAGCAGGCTTCATTTAACACCATTTTTAATATTTCTTACTGGGCAGAGGAAGCAAAGACTGGTAAGTCAGGTAGCTGCTGCCTGTGAGTGTAAAAGTATTGATTTCTGGTCTTAACTAGGGTATTGATTTGTGGGTTTTCTCCTCTACATAGCTCCAGATATCCAAGAACCCTGCATAAGTGAGTTTTCTTTAAAAAGCCTTCACTTCTCAAAATCTGATTGAAATTGGCAGGTTCGGAAATTAAAGGACAAGACATTGAAATTTTAATTTCCTAGGATTCTTAAGGATTAAAAAATACACTTTTTTTGGAATAGGCTGCTTGAAGAAAAATATGCCTTTATAGTACAATAATTCACAAGAGAAAAATGGATCAAAACAAACCCCTTCCCCAAACTGTCTATGCAGAGACATGAATGGTTTGGTTAATAAAAGGAATCTCAACACTCTGGCACACTGACAGAAGCCCCACTCAGTTAATTAAAAGGATGTACAGCCAGCAAGAATGAGATAAAATTTGCAATATTTAAGAATTTTTGTTGCAATTATCATCTTTTTATCATGAAAGTTTTGAATATTTTCACTCAGAAGTTTCTATAATAAAAAACCCACCTAAAAGCTGCCTTTTCCTGTAATTAATCAGTCTCCTTACAAAAAAAAAAAAAAAAAAAAAAAAAAAAAAAAAAAAAAAAAAAAAAGGTAATTGATGTGTTTTACCTTCAGGTCCTCTGCTATATTCCAGCAGCAGTGAAGGATCATCTGGTGCTGCAGCTTCTCCAGGATAATGCTTCAGAACAAGAGCAGAAAAGCAGAGATCAAAGCCAACAGCAGCCAAAATTTTAGAGGCAGATGGAATTTGCTGAGCACACAAATGGAATCATTTGCACACAGCAACACCACAAAAGTCTTGGCACAAAACATGTGATGACCTCTGCCACAGAAGGGTCTGGGCATTGCTGTCAAAAGCTCACAACAGCATTTTAGGGACTAAAACTCCACAAATACAATTCAAATTGTGACCACATATTCTAAGTGCTAAGTAAGTTTATTCTCCTCATTTGTGGCCAGAGAAGTAATAGTGAAACTACACCTGCTTAAGTTTAGAGAAGTTGCTAATCTTGGACAATTCAGGATTGCTCACACAGAGAATTAAGCACTGCTGACACTCAGTGTTAAATAAAGGCCCTACAAAAACATCAGCAATAAAAGCTCAGCAGCAATTCAAAGAGGAAAAGCAGCTGCACAGTTGTGGTGCAGAGGCTGAGCCAGAATCTTGTGCTGCTTTAGAAGGAAAACAGTGTTCTCTTAGCTCAGGACTGCAGGAAGGAACAACAGCAACTTTTCTTACCATTTGGGATAAGAACACGGGCTCTGAATTTTCGACTGGAACCAGACATTTGGTGCTTAGGACTCCTAAAATAAAAGCAGTTTTGCTGTGGTCAGGATCATTTGTGGTGCATTTTCTGTACAGCTCCACATTTCCCTTCTCTGAATGCCTGAACATCACGACCCTCACAGCACAAATGACCACAGAGACTGAGCTGGAGCTTAAAAACATCAATGAATTCTGTGAGTCTTGATTTAAAACATGGGGAAACGGCTGAAAAACAGAACACTACTAAACATCCTTTAAACAGGGATGTTTAACAGGGATTAAGTATTCCTGCCGCCATGGAGAGGGACAACTTCCACTATCCCAGGTTGCACCAAGCCTTATCCAAGCTGGTCCTGAACACTTTTAAGGATGGGGCAGCCACAGCTTCACCTGTGCCAGGGCTTCACAGCCTGCACAACTCACTTCCCACGCGCAAAACAGTTTGTGAAAACAAAGATTCCTTAATTACAAAACCCCTCCGTGGCTGAAATCGCCTCTCAGCGCTTTCGGCACAAGCCTGATCCGAACCCGGCGGTCACCGACGCACCTGGAGCGGCGCTGGGGGAGCCGCGGGCCGTCCCCGCCCCGCACGGAGCCCAGGCTGGC
>WEIU01021109.1:8086-37837 GCA_013389925.1 Aegithalos caudatus
AAAAAAAAAAAAAAAAAAAAAAAAAAAAAAGAAAGGAAAAAGAAAAAAAAAAGGATGGAATTTATTCTGTGAAGTCCACTACAAAGGATTGTGAAGTAGCTCTGTGGTACAGACCAGGAGTTTAGAATGAATAAAAGGTTTTAGGTTTTATTGTAATTTGTCTGTCACAGCTACCTGCTGAGTTTATAGTCATTAACTTCTCTAGGAACTGATCTAAATGGTAACATTCAGATTGACATTTGATTGAAATAAATGCTCAAAGACTGTTAGAAATAATTAAGCTGATCAGCCTCGATGATTCACAGATCCCTGGCCATTTAGACTGAAATATCTGTCAGGATTTTCTTACGAATCCCTTGTTTTGCGACAGAATTTCTCTGTAGAGCATCTTATTCCCACAGTAATTTCTGTTGACATTTTTCTTATTAGTATTATTATGTGGTTATTGTATGCTTTGACCAAAAGCTTATCTGAAATTTTTCAGATAAGAAATACCAATCATTAGCAAATTAAAAAAATTTTCAAGAGCAGTATTTTTATCTGTGCAGATGAAAAGTATACATAAAGAAATAAAGTTGTAGATCTTTAATTCAACTGGAAAGGTAGGCATCAGACATTAGGTGGAGTGAATTGATAGAGGATGGATTTGGGGTCATGTCACCAAAAAAAGATGGATACTTGCACTTCATGCCCATTAGACGGATGACTTGATTTTTTGCCTTTTTTTTTTTNTTCCTTCTCATCTGCAGCATCCCTCTGACCTGTCTTTCTCTCAGTAATGGTACCATCTAATTTACAGCTTAAATTTTTAATAGGTTTTCCATTCTAACACAGGTGTGAGGGAATTGAAACCCATGGGTAATCAGTATTTGTAGTTAATATGGGTCCATTCTTTCTGTCTTCCTCATGAGTGACACTTGGATATGTTGGCTACTATCCTGACAGATAAAAGGAAATGCTTAGTGTCTTCTGATTTGTATGTTTCTGATAAAATAATTTTGATTACCAGGGCAAATTACCCATGTCTTATGTTTCCACTGAGTTTATTTCAGGAGCTATCCTAAGGCCTGGTTTGTGCAGGAGAGTCTCCAGTTTGTATCACTGAGCAAAGATTGAGGCATTTGTTGTCCAGATCAGATTTTTACTTTGATAAGTCAGGATAACTGGGATGAAAATGCAACAAGTAAACAGGGGCTGATGCCCAAGCCTTGTGAAGTGCTAGGTGGAGGATCTTCTGAGTGAAACTATGATGGTGTTTTGACAGTGAGAGTTAGGGAGTGGCTCTGGGCCCATTAAGAAAACCCTAACCAGCTCATGATGGACTGATGCACTGCAAATTTTTGTCTTTGTTGAAACATAATAATTTTTTGAGCTAAGATGATTTTTATCCACAGCTGCACAATGCAGGTCTCTGTACTGAAAGGTAGTAGACTAGAGCTGCAATTGAAATGCTAAAACAACCTTGTTAGGGATAAACTTTTCTTTTTTTCAAATATTTCTTCAAAAATGAGAAGACTTGAGAACTTTTAATTGAAATTATATATCCTGTTTTTATTTTATCTGATAAGAAGTGCAAACTGTGTGGAGTGAAATAAATATATGTTAGGGGATGACACCATCTTGGCATTTGTACACATTCTCTTATAAATATATTCTTTAAGTTACCTGCCTTGAAATACTTTTAATGTAATTAAAAGCACAGAATGAGTGCCAGACCTGTCACTTCCAACAACAAAGTACTGAAATTTTCAGTGAAACTGAGAGATCCATCTCCCACACATTGTAATGAATAGGTTCATAAAAGGAAAATAGTTTAATTACATTTTAGTTCATGGATTGTTAATAGGCTGGAGTATCTAAATTGAATAATGTGATTCTGGTAATAATTATGTGTAAATGAACTTGTTTAAATGATATTTTACAGCTTCTTTATAAAATTACTGCTAGAGGCAATCCAGTGATAGACAGACAAAGGCCATGCAAAAATTATCATAAACTATTAGCTTGTTTGCAAAGGGTTTTATGTTAATCTTTTAGTACTTAAAGCACTCTGCAATTAACATATCACGGGGAGCTGCCTCGCAGCAAAGGCATGCAAATTAAAGTGCTCAGATAAAAAGCCATTCACATAAAAAAAATCAAAGAAAGGGTGGCATAGCACTGAAAGGGTACTGGTTTTATATTTGAGATTAAGGAGGTGTAATGATTGTGTTATCTAACTAGAGTTGTAATTAAAGCTTTTCTCCTGCAGACATGACAATAGATACAGCATTGATTTCGGTGTTTTAATTGTGAAAGTCATTTTATTTCAGGGCAGAAGATATGAATAGCCTAAATCAAAGGGTTAGAAGATTGCTTTGTTGATAGTACTTGTTCAACAGCTGCCTTGTTGCTTAATACACAAATGGGGAGAATGGTGAAAGAGATCCTGGGAGGTGCTCTGTATTGTAATTCTCCTGCTGGTTTCCTTTCCTTTCATGAAAAAGGCAAGGATCTGTGTACTGATTGTAAACAAGCAATCTTTTCATACATCACCAGTGGTTTTCCTTCTTTAGTTTCCTCTGAACAAAAGAAGTCATAAAAACCTTGAACTAACTTTTACTACTGCTCTTTTCAAACTACAAAAGTTTTTGTAATAAAACCATCATCTGCTCTCAAAGATATCACACTTTTAGTGGGGAACAAAAAGTCTCTATGTGGCTGTAATTCCTGTTATCAGAAATGCCACTGTAACAAAAGGGATGTGCTGTGGGGAATTGAATGTTAGATTTTATTTACATTATGTTTGTGGCTGTATGGTGTTAGATTGGGAAGGAGGTAATTTTTTTTTTTCTTTCTCCCCAGTCACTACAGTAACAGAATAGAAAATGAATAATCAGAATAAATACATCTGGCTGGATTCTCAGCTGGCATATGTAGCTGCCTGGTGTTCTCATTCTAGAAGGGAGTTATATCCTAGGAATGGGCAAGGCCCAGGGGCTGATTTGGGAATGAACTAAACTCAAGCTCAGAAGGATACAGTTGATCAGTTTGAAAAAGACCCATATCAATATAGTGCATTTCCTGCTATGGAAGGAGTTAACTCAATGTGACAAATCAGTATAGCTTGTTTCCTTTCTGGTGTGGAATTAACTGAATGTATAACTACATGCATGTAAGAGGAATTGTATCATTTTTCATGATACTAGTATGAAATAACTACAGTCTTTCTATTGTAGACAAGGTGGAAGTAGTAATTGTGTCTTCTCTTTCCTTAACAAAACACAAATTATTAGTTTCAGAGGGGAACATTGTAGCCAAGGATAAGGAGGAAGCTAGAATATTTAATGCTTTCTTTGCCTCTTCCTTCTACAGAAAGGTTATCCTCAGAGCAGCCAGCCCCTGAGCTGGCAGAGAGGGGTGGGCAGCAGAACAGCCTCCTGTAGTGCACAGGATGTCCTGGGTGACCTGCTGAGCTGTTTAGACACAAGCAGGGATCCACACAAGGGTACCAAGGGAGCTGGTGGAAGAGCTCACCAAGCCACTTTCCACCATTTATTATCAGTCCTGGCTAACCAGGGAGGTCCCAGATGATTGGAGGTTGGCCATTGTGACACCTATCTAGAAGAAGGGTCAGAAGGAGGATTCTAGCAATTATAGTCTGTCAGCCTCACCTTGGTGCAAGGGAAGGTTATGGAACAAATAATTTTGAGTGCCATCATGCAGCCGTGGGATGGTGAAGGGTGCCACATCCAACTGGTGGCCAGTAACTAGAGTGGCTCCCCAGGACTCTGTACTGGGGTCAATCCTGTATAATATTTTTATCAAAGATGTGGACAAGAGGATCAAGTGCACCCTCAATAATGAACTTGAATGGGAGTGCTGCTCTCCTGGGAGGTAGAATGGCTCTACAGAGATATCTGGATGGGCTGGATCAATGGGCTGGCATCATTTCTTTGAGGTTCAACAGGGCCGAATGCTGGGTCCTTCCCTTGGGTCCTAACAGCCTCCTGACAGCACTACAGGCTGGGGAGAAAATGGCTGGAAAGTGTCTCAGTGGAAAAGGAGCTGGGAGTGCTGGCCAAGAGCAGCTGAACATGAGCCAGTGTGTGCCCAGGTGGCCAAGAAGGCCAATGGCATCCTGGCCTGTATTAAAAATAGTGTTGCCATCAGGACCAGAGAGGTGATTGTCCTGTACTGGGCATTGGTGAGGCTGCTCCTCAAGTACTGTGTCCAGTTTTGGACCCCTGGCTTGAAGAAAGACATTGAGGTGCTGAAGTGCATCCAGAAAAAAGCAATGGAGAGGGTTGGGGGGTGTAAGTTGTCTGAGGAGAGACTGAAGGGAACTGGAGTTGTTTAACCTGAAGAAAAGGAGGCTCCTGTCAGACTTCATCAGTCTCTACAACTGCCTGGAAGGAGGGTGCAGCAAGATGGGGGTTGGCCTCTTCTCCCAGGTAGCCAGTGACTTGAGGACATAGCCTCAAGCTGTGCCAGGGCAGGTTCTGGTTGGATATTGAGAAGAATTTTCTCCACTGAAAGGTTGGTTAAGCATTTGAATGAGCCATCCAGGGAGGTGGTGGAGTCACCATCCCTGAAAGTGTTCAAGAAATGACTGGATGTGACACTTAGTGCTATGGTCTTGTTGCCATGGTGGTGTTTGATCAAAGGTTGGACTCAATCCTCGAGGCTGTTTCCAACCCTATGAAAATATGGATTGATGCAGGTTCTCACATAAGAGAACCTAGCCTAAATTTCCTTGGAGCCTTTCTGAAATACTCAAAGACACTGAAATAAGCTTGGCTTTCTGCCAGTAGACCTGCACATTTCCTAATTTGGGATTATGTAGGAGCCAGTATGTCCTAAGAGAACCAGTTCTCTGGTAATTATAAGCAGTATGGACTGGTGACACTTTGAGACTGCACTCCACTGCTGGTCCCCACCCTTATATTGCTGGGGTATTGATTAAATTTGCTTTCTTTCCTTATAATTTTGAGGCTTTCCATGGAAAGGGCTGAAACTATCTAAGAAATTGCTTTCCTCCTGCTGTAGTGACAGATTCCCTTGACAGCTATGTTTCACAGGAACTATGAAACTGTCAGCCTTGAGGATGCTGTTTTGAGATCAACAGACTGAGCTTTCTCAGCAGCTGGCTCAAAGCTGTAGAGCCTAGTTCTGGAGAAGGACAGAACGACCACAAATATAATTTTTTTATTGCTTTGTTTAAAATTTGCTCATTGAGCTGATGTTATCCATAGACAAAGGAGAAATTATGGTAAAAGCTAAAGGCAGAAGAGACTGCAGGCAGGAAAAGCTTCTGGGGAAAGTGAAGAGACAAGTCCATCTGACAATTCGTGTAACAGGGTGGTGATAACCTTTGTCCAAATAAGACTGAGGAACTTGCCTGTCTGCTTTTGGAAACAAAAATGTGTATAGATGGTCTGGGATTTCTAGCATGACTTCTAAACCAAGGGCTCTAAGAGGTTCCATCTATATGTGGTGCCATAGCTAAGATAGCATTAGGTTCAGCAACATTTACAAATACAGAGTATTCCTACTAAATATTTATTTATATTTATGTATGGATGGATTCCTGAAATCCATCAGTGAGTGATGCTGTTAATTGAGAAAAAAAAAAAGCTTTTGGGATGGTTCTATCTTTACTTTAAGTCCAGTCCTGAGGGGAAAAATTGTTCCATACATTTCCATATGCTTCACTACTACCCCTTTCTACCTCCAAATGGTTAATGAAATAGCAACTTGATAGAAATACTTAGAAAAACTCTGAGGAGAAATAAAATCTCATGTGGATATTTTGCAGTATGTTGTGTACAGATTCCAGTGTGGTTTTTTGGAAGGTAGAGAGTTCTGTAATTGTTGTATAGACTTTGTTAAATCTTACTGAGGTTTAATCTTTACTCTTACAAGTTACCATATTTGCAGGCTTTTACCTATCTAATTACAGAGAACTTTAAGGTAGTATACTATTTTGCTGAATATTAATTCAGTAGGAAAAGTCAGGCTGAAGATAAAGATAAATCTGAATAGATTGTGTTATATTTACATGTAGCCCTTTGTAGCTGTTTCCAATATTTAAGCAAGGAAGTTTGCAGGCTAATACTACATAACATGGCACACCAGATAGAATAAAAGCATTTTAGGAAACTTTTTGTGCTTAAATAGCTGGTATAACTTCTTCATATAAAATTAGAATAAAAAATGTATTTTTTGCTTATCTTCAAGAGACCATTTGCAATATAACTCCAACTGGAAATATACATGATCTGCCTAATATTCTGTAGCACAAGCAGGTTTTGGAAGCTTAATGCCTTAAGCTCTCAAGAAGTGTACTGAGTGCGAGAAACCACCTAGTAGCTTGAGTCTGCCACTGGACTTAGACTTCTGAGGAAAAAGTAAAGGCAAAGGTTTTATGGTGCTTCTCATTAGGATTACATGTATATGGTAATGTTACACGTTTACAGGCACAGACAAACATTTTTAAGCCTTCCAAGAGCAATATCTTTTTGTCTAAGTGGTAAAGTTTTAGTCAGGTACTAGTGTTTGCTTGTAATGTTTTGCTTTGGATTTCTCCCAGTCTTGAATGCTCATTGCATTTCACTGGGAGTCCAAGATCAGGTCTTTTTCAGATGTTATTTCTCTTGTAAGGTCTTTGCTGATCTTCCCTGGTGATACAGCTCTCCTTTTGGGTAGTTGTTTCTCAGCTTAACCAAACTCTTCTGTGGAAGTATATTCCTCTGTTATGTTCTCCTGATCAAATTCTCTCTGGTTTTGGTAGTGTCTTTAGTGGGATATATTGATTTCACTCTCAAGCGTCTCAGGCTTAGTGTTTTTTTCAAAGACAGAATCAATTTGAACTTAAATTTTCTAATGAGGAATTCTGCTGTTGAAGACACGAGTACCTTACTGGAACTAAAGTTGTTCTGCTGAGGATTCTTTATTCCTAATAACTGATGGGAAGAGCACAAATTCAGTGCTTTGGTCAATGGCCACCTATTCCTGTGCTCAATGCTTGCTTATTTTTGTCATGTCACTGCTGTGAGTTCTGAAACTCTCGTATTAATATATAGACATTATAACTGTGCCTTTAGTAATACCTATCTTCCAAGTTACTGTAGGGAAAAAAATAATGGTTGAATAAAATAGCCACGGTCATCATTAGGAGTTGTTAAAGATGTAGGATAAGACAGTGGAAGATTAGTATAATTCCAGTTCATTCAGTGTTGCAGAAAGAATATGAATTCCTTAGAGGTTATGAAATTCCTGCATCACTGAACATTTCAGTTTATGTGGATCAAGTCATATGCCATATATCTCCAATGTAAGGGACACTGGAAGGTCATAATCCATAATGACTCCTATTTCATTGCTTAACCTACAGAAATCAGTACAGCTAAACCCACACATTAGAACACCTTTAACTTCAGAAAGCTGCAGTGGAATTAAAAAAAACCAAACAGCGGGAGTGGGCTACAATCATAAACGTGCTATTGTTACATTTGGGCAAACTTGTTTCTTAGTTTTAAGTATGTGCTGAAGCTCCGGCTGTGTCACAAGTCTGGATCAGACACTTGCTCATAGAACTAACTTCAAGTTGACTGCATTTCTGGAATACATCAGATGTTCTTTTGCAAGATCTGGCCCTATGACATGTTCTTACTGATAATTCCCATTTTAGGTTTCAGCACTTTTAGCTCACTGTACAGTAGAGCATCCTATGGAAAGAATTCTTCAGTGTGATTGAACTCTTATTCACTGGGAATTGTGAGCTCAGAGGACTTGGAGCATGAGATCCTAAAGCAACAGGCCTTTGGTGTTTGTCCAAGTTTTGCTTGACATTTCTGAGTTTTGCAGAGTGTCAGCTTAGGGGTATGTTTTAAAAAATATTTTACTGAATGACTTGTTGACTACCATGTATTACCGTGGATTATTAATTTATTTTCCAAGAACTTAGAATGTCAGAAATATAAGATAATTCAGGGTTACTAATGGACGTTTTATGTAGTACTGACATGGGGATTTGTTATCTAGCAGCAAAAGCGAGTGCTGACTTCATTAAAGTGGAGGAAAAAAGACCCACCCAATGAAACAAAGAAAAAAATCCTGTACTGCATTTATCACTTCTACTCCTACTTCTTAGTGCTGGTGAATTTTTATTCTGCACACCATTTTTATTTTTGTGGTGTCTGTGTTCAGGTAGCAATGCAACAATAACAGAACAGTTCATAGACAAAAATGACCCTTTTAAAAATCTTTGATTGAAAAGTCATTTTTCCTCCTGTGCATTGTTGGTTATGTAGTCACAACCACAGAAATAATGCAGTCAAGATATGTAATGGATTACATGATTTTTACAGTGTTCTGTACATTTCAATCTTGGTTTCTTTCCTTAAAAATTTTATAAACAGTCATTGTCTAATTTTTTTCTTATCTCAATCTCTCTAGGATATGAATACTACTGCCTAGTATTTTTTAAAAGGCTTGTCTCTTTGGTATGGAAAATATTGCTAAAACGCAGCTTTAAAATCGCCCCCAAAAAGTCTGATACCGAAGGCAGGAGCTATGACAAATAGTAGGAGTGACTCAAGTGATACTGGTTGGGGAAGGAATTTCTCAAGGACTGACCAGATGTTGACATATAGAGTGTTCCAGAGTTTATGAGATCATGCAGTCATCAAGTCAAAGGCATTGCAGATGGTAGACTCATCACAGACCTGCATTTGAAATTAGAAATAGTCGCTATCTCTTTCCTCCAAAGCAACATTGAAAATTCTTTGTTCAAAGCATATGCTTATTCAATACAAATGTCTTTGGTAATTTGGTTGTCATTAGTCAAGCTAGAGAGTTTCCAAAAAAACTAGTCATACCTTCAAGAGACTGTTTCCAGGGCAAGACAGATATGAAGTGTGTTCAGGAACAAGCTCTAGCTCAAAATAGATGGTCACTAAGAATGGATTACTTTATGCATTAGGAAAGGCTAACAATCTGAAAAGAATACTCTCTAAAATTAATCTTATTTTTTATGATATATAGATTATGTATCACATATTTCAGTCGTGAGCAGATGGGGGGGTTTTGTGATTCCTTCAAATTCTTCTCTTGTAGTCTGTATTTGTCCTGTGAGATTCCACATGGACTGCCATATTTTTCCAGTCAGAGTAGTCATTTCTTTTTTCAAAGTAGTTGGTGTTTAGAGGGTTTTTTGTGGGTTGGTTTGTTTTCCTTTTCTTGTAGGCTATATATCTATTTATAAGACACACAGATAATTAAGGACAGCAGCAAATGATCTTTGTTGTCAAAATGAGAGTATATTCCTGGATCAATCCAAGTTATGTCAGGCAGGTGTCTGCCATTAGCATAGGGTCAGGTGGTCTGGACCTGACTGCTCTGTACCAGATTGCAAAAAAGTACAATCCTTCACTTGGTGTTTTCTGAGTCTTCTGTGGCATTGCATGTTATTTCAGTTTCCAGAAACCCCAGGCAAGCTGTAGAGCTGAGAGAGAAATATTTAGTATGGCTACAAAAATGGGGGCAATCTCAATCTTTGATGAGGGAATGTATTTTTATAGGAGATAAATAGAAGTTATGGACTTTTAGCTCTTCCAGTCTGTCTGTGGGTGCTATGCCTTGACCAACAGAGAGAGAATCAAGAATTTATGTTGTCTTCTAGGGAGCTGTCAGTGTTTCAAATTTCTACATGTCAGCCAGAAAAAAATGGGAAAATTTGGTGTAGATATTATCAGGAATGCTGTGGGAGAAATGAAGATGTGGACCAGTGGCTAGCCAGGAAGCAGTTGAGTAGAAGTCTTGTAATTCCAAACCAGGCCAGAATCTTGGGTCATTGAGGTAGTTTGATGTCCATGGTCTTGTGGCATGTTTCATAAAATTATAGAATAACCAGAGTTGGATTAAGTCCAGATCTTGGCCCTGCACTGGACAACCCCAAGAATCACCACATGTGCCAGAGACCATTGTCCAAATGCTTCTTCATCTCTGGCAGGTTTGGTGCTGTGACCACTTCTCTGGGGAGCCTGTTCCATGGCCCAGCCACCCTGGTTCAGTTGTCATTGCATTCTAAAAGACCAAATCTGAAAACTGAAATGAAGTAAGGAACATAGTCATTGAGCTGCTTTTTGCAGGTCAGGGTAGGTAAGCAAGGGAAATGTTTTCCTCACTTTGAACAGTCATTCCAGTAATGTGTTCACATGCACCAAGGGAAAAAAACCACAACAACTGAAATGATGAAAAATGAATTAAATTAATTAGAGGGAGAATTGTGATTTGAGTATTGGACTCAAAAATGAGCTGAATGCTTAGAAAGGAAAAAGCTTACTAAGCAATTCTAATAAAGAAACAAACAGTTCTATATGTTAACTTCATCTTGTGTTTAGTCTGAGAGGAACAAAGCAATCCCTGGAAAAGATAGACAATATCCTCCCACACACTTAGCAGCACAAAAGATGGGTGGCACTATTAGAGTGGAAAGCCTGTGCAGTTCATGTTATACATTTCATTTAAACTGTGCAGAACAGAAATCTCTGGATACACAGAAACACTCTTTTGAGTTAAATAGCAAGGCTGTGCAGAATCCTTCAGTACCCACATTTATAACAGAAATAGCCTCCAGAGTTGACTGTTTATTTATCAATTGTTAATTGAGTTGATGTTTACTCATGATTGTAAACAGATGATTAATTTATGGCTGAGTGTTATTACTATGATAGTGAAGAGATCATTAGAAAGAAGGATTATAATAGGGTTCTCTGCACTTGTGAGGCTAGTAATAAAGATTGACTATTATAATTAGATAAAGCTTTGTAACAAATACTATTAAATTGAATCTGGACTTTATTTAAATGCGGTGGCCTGTTATCTAAAATGTATTAGCAGAGTGTGTGGGTTAAGTAGAACCCCTGCCTACACTGTTTACTGTCTCCTTCAGAAATTAAAATGGTTCTTTACATGTTGGCTAAATGGCAATATTATGCATTATGCATGAGTGTTATTTCTATTGAAAGCTCTAAAAATATTATTGTAACATAAGAAAAATACGATATTTTCTTTCAATTTTCACCTGAGATTGTTTCCAGCTTTAATTTTGATGATAGGCTAACCAAACCTAATTCAAGAAGGTACTGTTAGGCTTCTTCAGAAGTGAGCCTGTGCAACACTTTTGCAGAATTCTCTTTAATGACAGTCAGAGTAAGACTTTGGTGGGAATCCAGTGACAATGTCACAGAGCATTTGATTTCTTAATTTTCATTGAAGCACAGAAGACAACAAAAGAAGTTGGAGTGGGATGGGATGAAGCTTTCAAAAATACAGAACTTGCAGCTGTAATGTAAGCATCATTTTAGCACTCTGGGCATTTCAAATTAAAAATGCAATGGCATCATAGGAAACAGTGTAATGATATTACAGGAACTATAAAACCAGAAAAATTTTGAAACCTTAATAGGTTACACTGTAATCACTCCATGGTTTCATGACAGCTAAGTGCAAAATTTCCACTTTTTTTTTTGTCAGATCCTTTATGGGTAGAGAAACACTGTTCTCACCTTCCATGGCCTGAGTGCTTGAAGGCTTAGCATCTTCTGGAGTTAGCTTCAGCTACAGACTGTCAGATTGTGAACCCTCAGGCTATGCAAAAATGCTCTTATCCTGATAGGTGCTGAATCTGGAGTGAAGATCACTGCTTGCCGGGCACCTATCAGTGTCTGTTTCCACATGACCACAAAGCAGTTCTCTGCTCAGCTGAGACTGGAGACCCTTGTAATGGTTATAATGGGCAATGAAAAGCTCTCATCCTGTGGTCTGAAAGGGTTCCCAGTGGGCTGTGCAATCACTGCACTGCTGCTCAGCTCAGAGACAGGATGCTCTCACACCCAGCAGAACTGATGAGCCTACAGCCATGTTGGTAACCACGTCCCACTTCAGTATTTTAGTTTTGAGAAAACACTATCTCTGGGTTATTTTCATTCTCTTAGAGGGATTTCTTTGTTGCAAGAAGAGGTTTGGGATAGATTAATTTGTGTAAACTATTTGATTAATGAAATTATATTTAGAAGAAATGTTAAAGCCCAGAGGTTCAAAACTGACAAACTGGAGAAATGATTGAGGTACAGCTTCCTTACACAAAATGCTGCCCCCGAGGAGGTGGAAAATGTGAAAACTTTAAATGCTTTTTTTAGAAATTACTTGGAAAGGATCAATAATATCTCTCAGTCTCAGAAAGGCTCTGGACATGTTAATGGAAAGTTTCTATAGAAAGGGTCTGCTAGTTTGAGCCTTGCACAGCAAGTGGAGAGAGAGCCTTTTGATCTTGCCTGACTTGATGGGACATGGGATGAAGCAGACTTTAATCACAAATGATTAATAAATAATTCCCGAAATGCGATTTGTCTTTCCTAGAGAAAGAAATTTTTTTGAACTCTGTGGGGAAAATAGAATTTTTTAACACTTTTTATAAACCTGTCAGCAAGTTTTAGCATTATCAGTTTTCACCAGCACTCTGTCCCTTGGCTGCCAATATGACTATGCTGAAGTGTAAGCTGTCATTCTCAAGGTACTCACCTGCTTGCCTTCTGAAATAGTGCAAAGGCAGGTATTAAAAAAAGGTGGGATGGGAATTTAAGAGGGAAGCATCCAAGAACGAATTTGAAGGAAAAATAGAGAAATGTAGACAAATTCCATCTAAAGCTGACTTTGAGAAACCTACATGTAAGCAATACCTTTGAAGAAGCAAATACAGGTTGGTCAAAACTGTCATCCTCTTTAGATTTTGTTCCTTTATGTGACTAAAACATACTTTGTTTTCCTTGTGAAAAATGTGTGATTTGCAGCCCAGTGCACAAGGTGAGTTTTGAAAGGGTCTCAAGGAAACAAATTAGCCAATTGTAGGCAATGCAAGGAAATCCAAAGCCAGTGGGGGAAAAGCTGGATTCAGATCAAATTTGTATGGCAATAGCTAAGGATTCTTTCTCAGAAGCAGTTGGAGTTGATGAAACACAGGGATGATACCATTCCTCATGAACTGATCAAGGTTTCTGTTTTCAAAAGAATATAAGAGTGTTGGTGGAGAAGTTTCCATAGAGATTTTAATTTTTTTCCTAGAATGTGTGTCTTCTTTCAAGTACCTGGAAAGACTCTGGTGCTTGTAAACAGGATCTCAGTTGCAATGAACCAATAATTTGCACATTTCATTATTTTTACTCTTAGGACTCCAGTAGAAAGTATAAAGGAAAAGAACTTTAATTTTTTTGGTATTAATAAGACGAAACTGAACTTCAAGAAAATTAGTCATTGTTATTGCTTTATTCAAATTTCTGCTATTTCTTTGGGTTTAGATCTTTTACTGTTAGGTTATATACCCTGGAGAAATTAAACACGGAGGGGGAAAAGAAGCATTCTTTATAGAAGTTTATGAAAACTGGCACATAGCTGGGATGTGAAAAGCTGTCATGATAATCAAATCTTTGATAGATTTGACAATGATATGCTTGCATAGGTAAATCCACGCAATCCCAAAAGACATCAAATGGGTACTTAAATCCTCTAGAATACAGACCATTTTATTCAGTTGCCGAACATTAAACATAGAAGAATTGGATAATTTTAGCTAGTGTATATAGAGCAGTGACAAGTTGACTTGTTTTGTTTTCTTCTAATCTTCTTCAAAGTTTCCAGGCCAGCCTTTCACTGAAGAATATACATTATTTTAGTTGTTTGGTAAGTCTTACAACAAGAAAAGAAGAAAGAGCAGCATAGTACAGCTGGTGTTTTTAAAGTAAGTTGTTGTTTGACAGCCATGGAGATATTATAATTGTAATTCATTGAGCAGGACTCTATGAGGAAGCAGAAGTCCCTGTTGGAACTACTCCACAATTTTCCAGCTGTTATCTGTTTTCTTCACACAAGGAGGGCTTGCATTGCATCTTAAGCCTTCAAGAATGTATGGTGCACTGGATATAGTGTGTATTTAACTGTGGACTGGAAAATGAAGCCAATGTAAACTCCAGTTATTGCTGGGCCTTTTCATTTTTCTGACATCAGACACAAAAGGTCATGACTGCTTATGTCCCATTTAAAGCAGCAGTAAAGATTCAAAAACCTAAAAAATTGCAGTGCCTTAATTAAGCAATTTGAGAGAAACACTGTTTACAAGTGCAACCTGTAGCTCTGTTTATGTTCATGTGCTGTCCCTTATAGTGAGATTTGCAGATATGTGGAAAAAAAATAGCCCACATCTCCAAAACTGAATGGAATTGAACAGTCTTCATTTCACACTTACTGGGGAGTGGTTTTTTTTTCAAACAAACCATCTTGTGAGCCTGTTGTCTGTCTGCCTGGAGTGGAACCATGTTTTGCTTTTCTAGGGCTGAGAATTGCACATAAGGATGTAGCACAAGTGTTCAAGATCCTGAAACTCACTGAGGAGTTGTGATCCATGATGCAGTGTTAGTCCTGTTGTGCTTGATATTTTACAAATAAGAAAAGCTAGTGTAGGATCACTCTGTTATAAAAGAGCTGCAGAACAAAGGATTAGCTCAGCTGATGTTTGTTCTTTCTAATTCTTTCTGTTTATATTAAGGGAAGGAGGTTGTCATTTGTATTACAGTCTCAAAGAGTGTGTAAGATTGAAACAAGATGGGCTTAAATGAGAAAAAGACAATCATTTGCAACAGAGAAATAACTTGGATTTTTTTTAAAGTTGAAATAGAGAAAAACCAGACACTGAACTCAACAGAGCTTCTAATTGATTTGGAAAAGAAAATCACTAAATGCCTATGCATAGAGCTAAAGAGAGAGTAATCTCAATCAATGTAGAAAAAAGTACACTATTTATTCAGCCTGGTGAATAGCAGAAAAATAAAAAAAAAAAGCCCAAACCTCAATTAGAATGGGAAAATTGTAGTAAAATATGTTCAGAAAAACTTTTCACTGGTGGTGCTGTATGTTGCCATCTCTTATCATGAAGCTGTAGTATAAATTCTGCTATCTAATTAAAACATTAAAACTGCTGAAGAAATTTTCATTTATGAGTTTAAATTAGTATCTCTGTGAAAGAGCTGTTAAAAAAGGATGTAAAGTAAAAATCATATTTATGTGGGTGTTTGTGGTTTTTTTTAATCACTTAGTATGATATTTTTCACCAAATGTTTGTTTTACAATGTCTTACATAACTGTCATTGACTTTAAATTTATTAAAGATATACAATGGCTCGAGGAACTGCCATTGTTAACTAATTATCAAAAATGTAATTAAAATTTGGCTCAGGTGGTAATCTTTTACTTGTATTGAAAGGGAAAAAATTGTTTCTCTAGGAAGAGTTATTTGAGATGCCTTGAAGTTAGCTTTTAATTAACAGTATTGCATCTGTCTCAAAACCAGACGTAGTCCTGTATTGTTAACAAAAATATAAGTAGCTATTCTATTATTTCTTTTTTTAATCCTTCCTCTTTCTTAACAAAGTATAAGAAATACCAATGA
Organism: Aegithalos caudatus; assembly: GCA_013389925.1. Taxonomy (NCBI): domain Eukaryota; kingdom Metazoa; phylum Chordata; class Aves; order Passeriformes; family Aegithalidae; genus Aegithalos; species Aegithalos caudatus. The sequence goes on from WEIU01021109.1 coordinate 23,571, forward strand.
TCACTAAGTTAGAGAAGCTAAGTGTCTTAAAAGTAACTGAAATTAACAATATTTTCTAGGATAAATGTTACCATGTTGTCACTTTTTATTTCAGAATTTTAAGACTTATTAAATACAAAAAGTTGAAAAAACCCTCTGAAATATGACATGTGCAACCAGGTCTGCCTAGTCAAAGGGATTGTTCAAGGAACATGTTTTTGGAGTCTGCATCAGCTGGAATTATATTAATGTTTTATTTCTAAAATGCTGGATCAGATTTGTGCATACTGGTGTCAGACATAGTGTTGCACTTATTTGATGTATTTAATTTATTGGCAAATACTGGGTTTTTTTTGTTTTGTTGGTTTTTTTTTTTTTTTGTTTTTGTTTTTTTTGGTGCTGGTTTTTTTAATATCCCAAAGGCTAAAAAGAGGTGAAGGCACAGAATTCCAAAAGATGCCAAGTAGATAAGCTATCCCTTTTGTGCTCAGTAAAATGTCACTATTCAGCTCTCCTGTGTTGTTCAAAAATTCTACTCAAATTGTATGCAGAGGAAGAAAAAAAACAACATCTTTCTGATAAATACTGTAATATTTGGTTTAGGGAGGTCAGGTAGCTGGGAAGTCACAGGACTCTGCCCTGTCTATTTAAAATGTGCTTTACTTGGTTTACTGAGTGCTTAGCTGGTGATGGATGGTTCAGTCCAAATGTTAGCTTTGTGTACTGACACTGTCTCCCTGATATACTTTGAACTCTGGATGAATTTTTATATGGCTTTACATGAGTACTCATGAAAACAGGAGCGAGCTATTTCATTGCCAGATCTCAGGTGGCCAACCTGGTGCAACTCCTGTAATATTTTTTGGTGACTTGAGAAATACAGTTATTATCCAGCAGTGGGGAACAATGAATGTGTTAATGGTGAGGCTGGCAGGGCTGCATTTGAGGTATTCAGAACAAAGACCTTAGTCAGCAGTCACTGGTGGCAAGAAATACCTTTGGCTGTGAAAAATAACACAAATGCTTGAATCAGTTTTTTATAGTAGTTTGTCAAATAATTTAACCTGATGCTTAGTCCTCAGCAGCTGCAGGAAGTTTTGTTCAGAGAAGGCTGAACTTGTGTAAAGGGTAGAAGAGTCTATTGAATATTTGAGTCTGGTTTCCAAAGTGTAACCATTAGCTTTCTCTTTGTAGGGAACTCCTGATCAGTAAAGAGATCAGAGAGATTTTTCCTTCATTCTTAATGCCTTTGTTTCCAGGATCTAGGCCTTCATGGTCTATCTTAAGCAGAGATATTTGTAGAATGCTTTTATGAGAAATTTTTTCCTGAGAGAGGGGCTAAAACTGCTAAATTTTTAGCTGTTTCTGCAGAAAACCCCTGTAGAATGAGATCTTGTCTTGTCAGGCTTTATTAAATCACTGGATACTTCACTAAGGGAATGGTTGGTTATGGCCAAAGAACTGTAGCTACAGGTCGATTTCCCAAATGAAAATAACCACGTGGTGGTGAGTATTTAGAAGCTTTGTAGCACTGTACAAGACCTATTAAATGGTATCTTATTGCTAGCATAGACCTGTATTGGAGGGGCTGTGGGCAGGGGAGATGTGGTGGAAGGCACAATGGACCCAGAATTTCCAGCCAAATAGTCACTGATGCAGAAGCCCTCTAAATAATGGAGATTTTGTTGCAGTCTAGGCCTGAAATCTCTATGAAGCTTTGTTCCCCCCCCCCCCCCAGTCAGAGCTAAATAGTGAATTAAATTTCTTTTTTCGGCACTGTGAGGTTGTGCACTGAGAGAGAGACTTTTACCTCTCAGAGAGAGATGGGAGTGCAGCAAGCAAGAGTACAAGACCAGGGCCAAGTGAGTAAATCCCTCATGAAAAGCATAGCTCTGGAAAACCCTACTGTCCTGCCATCAACTGCACAAATGTACGGTCTGATGATTGGTGCAAACGTGTTAATTACAGTTTCTTACATCTCAAGTAATAATGAAACTTTTAAAATTTATAATCTTATCAACTGTGGGTTTAATTATACTTTCTTTTAAAACTAGACAGTTTTGTTCAGATCAGAACAAAATTTTGAAATATATTTTTGAAATGTTATTAAAGATGAAAGACCCCCAATCAGTGCTGCTTTAATTAGCTGGGATGAATAGATGAAAGAAAAGTGATTTCTAAGCAGATTAGTTTCAAGATAAAATATTTCATTTTATTAATGTTTGACCAAATCTGACATATACATTTTCAAATTTTTAAGGCATGTGAACAAGACCTGATGCTATTAAACACAGGATTTTTTAAGGTTTGAGGCAATGTGGTATGCCATGTGATCCTGTGAAATATCATTTGTGATTTTCAAGTTGACATTGAAATGAAAGTTAAAACAGCATTAGTATATTGCACAGATTAGTGGAATCAGAAATATCTCTAGCTGTCTTGAACATGTTTTAGAAATCTACTGTAAACTGCATTCATTAATGGAAAGCTGGATCAAAGTCTGATGAGACAATTATTTTTATTTTCAGACTAAACGAAGTTAGTGCGCCCCAAGTAGCATTTTCTACACTGTAAAAACCTCTGGTTTTAGATTTAGGGATGGAAGGTACTGTTTTCTAATATGTTTTTTACATTTACTATTGATTACAAAGATTATCAAAGCAATCTTCCGTGGGTTTAATTCTAATTTCTTTTTTAAAATAGTTTGGCAAGGAACTGGTACAGATCTTTAATGTCCTTAACATACATCTTTGATTTCAGTGTGTTAGAGTTCTGGGACAAGCTTGTCTGCTTTTGACTCTTTGAAGATGTCCCATAGACTTCTTTTGGATCAAATCACACCTCACAAAACCACTTAATTGAGTCCCAGTTCCTCTTTTGTTGCTCTTCAAAAGCATTAAAAATAGTCACTGAAAATAAGCCCTGCTTTTAGGGGCGATACAGTGTGAATTGGATCTCTGTGAAGCTGTTTAGAAAACACGTTTCCTATTTAAGGTTATCTTCACTCGTTTCTTTCAGTATCATGTGAACATTTAACAAAAAAAGCTGACATTCCTGTCCTGGTGCTGTGTGTATTCTTCTCCTGTCCTATGCAGCTATTTCCCACATTTGTCAAGGCAAAGGTTGAAGGGGGTATGGACAAGGAAAATAGGTCTCCCATTCATTCCTATCTGTCAGGAGTTCACTTTGTCATGATAACATTCAAGGAGTATATTTATCTATCCTGCTACTGGAGGTTAAAGCAAGGGTAAAGAAGGAGAAGGGAAGAAATCATGTTTTAAAAGTTTACAAATTCTGCTGCAAAAACTGTAAACAGAAAGAGGCTTGCAGTGGAATGTGTAAAATACTGCTGCATTGATAGCGATGGGGCGGCGGGCTGCCACAAATCCGCTCGTATAAACAGAGGAACTCTTGCTGCAGATTGGGTCTGTTTTGGCTTAAAGTCTGAGGAACACATTGCTTTCAAAGTGAATTCTTAGGTGTCACTTCCCATAACTTATAGCAGAAGATTACAAAGCTACTGATATAACATATTAGTTTGATGGACAGAATTATACCCCCAACGCTTCCTGCTCTCCCCAATGACGCACACTAACTTAGTGTGCTGTGACAGCTGCCTTGATTTACCACCAGGCTGGGAGGCCAAGTGGGAGAGGGAACATTCACATGAACGCTGGGGCTGATACTGGCCCACAGCCTAGTTTATAAAGCTGCCCTGTAATTCACCACAAATGTGTCACCATTAAAAGGGAAAAAAGGATTGCAGATAATAAATACTCTTTAATTTATTAGCTAACAACAAAGAGATCAGAGCCAGTTGTGATGTGATTGTTTGACATAATATTGTCAAGGAAAAAAGCTAAGTTGACCAAAGATGTATATTACACATTCAAGCAGATGCATCAACTCTTGGCTTGTCACAAGCAGAGCTAAACAAAACGCCAAACAGAGGAGAGAACTGGCAAACAGCACAGTCATTTATCTCTGAAAGAGACATATTCAAGAGCAAGTGAAATAAGACATAGTTCTTTGGACTTGGTCAAGGGCCAAGTTCTAACTATTATAAATTAAATGTTTTGTGTATTGTATTTGGCAACTGCAGCAGCTCTTACCATCTTGGTCATGGTAGGAGAGTGTTAGATTTTCCTGTCTCCTTTTGCCAGAATGATGGCTTTTGTTGTGGGGGACAATATTAGAATGTGTCTGTGCATACCAATAGCCATGATGCATGCTATAAAAAAGGCATATAGGTTTGGAAAATGCAAATCAAAGCTGTTAGAGTAGTCAGCCTACAGAATTTAAGTTTTCCAAAAAAAACTTTAAGAAGTCCTGAATCTCAGAATCTTGCTTTCTAGATTGTTTGAGTTTACAGAATATTGTCATCAATATAATTATTTCAGGTTCATATGCATTTAATCAGAACTTCATAATATATTTTGAGGAAACTTTGCTTTTGGTTTTCTATGAACATTTTTCATGCCACCACAGTTAGCTTGGTGTCAACATTTCCATTATAAATTATGCTTAAGTGTTTTGGATGTCAGATGTAAAAATTCTTGCCATGAGTTGAAAACTGATGCACAGAATCAGAGAATGCAGATTATATGCTTATCCAAGCCCATGCATGTTTAAAAAAATAAAATTAAATTCATTTATTCCAAAAATTTTAATGGTGTAATCCAGTCTACATTCTATAGGATACTTTTGTATACACACACTTTCAGACATGTTAAACATGTAAATCTGTTGCTAAAAAGTATGTTCAGTGATTATTTTTTACATTACTAGAGCAAAGAGATGGAGTGTCAGGTATTATTTAGGGTGCTTTTATGTGACTGTTGTAAAAAGAATGTAGTTCTGTTTCCTCACCTTTCCACGTTTCAGAAATATGAAAACTTAAGGCAGTGTTATGTTACTTGCATTAAATACAAAATGTTTATTTCTGTGAAAATCATGCCAGCACAAGACCTGAGAGTCACTTAAGCTCTGAAGCAAAAACCCAAGCCAATTTTCTGTAGTATGTGGTCCTCGTGCTGAGTGTTTGCATGGGTATAAAAATTATCTCATAGTTTAATATCTATGAAACTGTTTGCTTCGACATCAGAAACATTGTCCAACAATCCTGAAAAGACAGAACTGTTAGAATTTTGTCTACTTTTAATATAATGATATTGTCTTGCAAACTTCCACAGAATTAATTTGGAATGGAAATTGAAAATCCATATATATTCTTTAAGGACTTGCCTTTTCTCCATTACTCTTGAGAGTTGGATCATCCATTAGTTCTCCAAAGCAGGAAAGGAAAGGTGCAATGCCCTCTAAGGAAAGATAAAGAGACTCAAGTCATCCCCTCCTTGTTGGGAGGGTCCAGGTCAGCAGCTCTGAAGGTGAATGTGCTTTTTGCACAGGGGCACCCAGGGTGTCAGATGTTGAGCAGCCAGGGCACGGCAGCCTCTGTTGAGGTAGAGATGGAGCAGAGGGCCTTCCTCCTGCAGTTTCTAACACACTGAATCATCTCTGTCCTCAGGGCAACATATATCACATTTCACCAACCTATCTGGGATGAGTAATTAAAGGAAACTTTTCAAATTATATCCTAAATTAAAAAGAGAGAAGAGGACAGGCTGTGCCAAAATTGATAACTTGCTCCATTTTGATGAGCAGGGCACTCAGTTCCCAGGAAGAGGGAACCAGCACGTGCTAGATATGGAAAATTGCAATTTGGAATAGAGCGCACTATGGACTCCACTTCATGGCACTGCTCAGGATAATAAATGACAAACCAGATGGATATATAGCAGAGAATACTTTACCACTGGTTAGAGGTAATATGTGCAAGTGTCTCATATTTCTGCAAATACATATGAAAAAATAATCTGCTTTAAGATTTTGATGGTCTTGCAGTCCATCTCTTTATTCCCAAACCCAGGGGCATAGCTGTAGATAAGGCCAAAGTTATTCTCTGCTTAAATGGGAAATTAATTTTGGTTTTATTCTGATTTTCAGTATTACCAACATTGTTTTTTCTAATATGTTGATAGATAATAATTTCTTATCCCCTGTCTTCTGAGGCAAACTATTCTTAAAATCTCAAATGTTTATAATACAAAGAAGTGGCGGTCTAAGTTTTCTCCTTCATATGTTTGCAGAAAATCCCTCAAGCATGGCTCTATCCCTCTTCAAATGAAACAAATGTAGAAAAGGGGAAGGAATCTACATTTCACTAGTATTAAGTCTATAGGCTAAAAGACATAAAACTATTTCAAAATCATTCATGCTGATTTTCAAATATTATGTTCTCTTAGTGAGTTACGTTCTTTAAATGTTTGCAGCTCTCATTCCTTATAAAATGGAACTCCAGTTGGCATCCCTTACATTCATTGAAGAGCATAGAAAATATAGTGAAAGAAAACATATAGGTGACTATTCTAGCTTCTTATAGTTTTCAAATAAACAGTATGTTCTTAACTCCCACTGAAGATGACATTTAGAAATTCAAACTCAATTCAAATGAATTCAACAGCACACCATGGTGTCTTCTAGGAATGATTCTTTATAGAGCTAAAGACAAAATTATGTGTTCATGCTTATTAAAAGCACCACATTATCTTTTACCTCACTGCTCTTTAAATATAAGGTATCCTAAGAAAATTTGTGCAGGAGCAGATGAAAAACAAATCACATTAATACCACACAAATGCCCTAAAAAATTAGAATCAGGATATAAAACTGTTTCAAACAGATACTGATGTGTGCTAGAACACATGACAAAATGGATGTAGCAGATGAAGAAATGGATACGACATGCTGAGGGCTTAATGTAACATACAGCAAAATTGATATACCTCTTACTGAAATAAATAAAACATGGCATAATATATACATTTTAATGAATTGAATAAAGCATGTAAGGGAATTGATTAGAAAGTGTACTGAACTGAAAAACATAAAATAAAACATAATATTATGGATTTAATCAAATAAAAATATAAGGGATTGAGCTACATTGAAATCACTAAAACAAAAGGGCTGGATTTAAACTGTGCTGAATTGAAGTAAGAAAATATGCAGTGTGTAACGCTCAGTAAGCCCTGGGTACGAGTCCATGAGGGTCACATGGCTCATTTCATCGTTCAGCTGTGTGCCACAGAGAAAACCATTAGGGTACAGAATTTGGATACAGAAGATGTGTGATTCATATCTGGCTCTACCACAGAAACTTTTAATTTGATTTTATCAAAGCAACATATTCTCTCTCAAGTGCTTTTTATCTCACCTTGTCTTGCTCTTCTTCTCTTCCCCCTTTATTCTGCCCCTTGTCCCCTTTCCTTTTCTCTCCTTCCTGTTCACCATCCCACACATGCTGCTCTGTTTTCTCATGTTCTTTTCTCTCGTGTGCACACTTTTCCCCTTTCACTTCTTCCCATCCTCTCTCTGTCTCTCATTCTCGCACTCCTTTGCTGGGCCTCTTACTCTGGTGTTTGCCTGTTCCTCACACATTTGCTCTCTTTCTTTCTTCTTCTCTTAGTATTGTCCAGGTAACAATGATTCCTCTATCCCAGTTTTCTAATAAATATATAAACAATTGAGAGAATTGATAGAAGTGATAGCCAGATTGAAAATCCCAGTATTTTGTATAATGATGATTATGTACATAAATGGAAATTCCACCAAAAAAACCCTTTTTCTTTAGGCTTGTTTGCATCTAAGCAGCCATTCCCCAGCTCCACTCTTCTCATGTTTGTCAAAACTTGAGTTTAAACTCATATGTAGAGCCCGAGTTTGACTGAGGCATTTTTCTTCTAATTCAAGTACTAAAATTCAGACCTGAGGTTTGGATTTTACTTGTTTCATCCTGTGAATATATGATCCATGTTTTGGCTGTGTTATTGAGCATGCAGAATCATTGGTCTCATTGTTTTTCTTTGGTTTGTTTATATCACAAGCTTTAAAATAAAGGTACTCCGTAGTTCAAACTTTGCCAAGACAGATTTTCACCTTTAGGTTTTCTTTTGTTTTTCCTCTTTCTTTCTAAAATTCACCCGTCGAAAGTCTTAAAATTGGAAGGCAAACAAGCTCCTATCTTTGTAGTTTTATTTCTTAGCTGTTAATCTCGGACCGTAAAGGAAAAATATATTCCTGCCAAGGCTGGCTTCAAAAGTTTGCCCTATTAAATTCATTTTATTGTTTCTCTTTATTCTAAGTAACGTGTTCATTCTGGTTTAACCACAGCTCATGGGTAATTTTCTAGTGAAGTAATACTTGACAGAGGAAGTCCTCAGTTAAAGGAAGATGGACAAGAGAAGCTTGATTTTGCTTGTTTCATATTGGGTCTGTGTGGAAGGCATTTGACCTCTGTAGTTCTATGGTCATGAATTGTTTAAAGAAAAACTATGTTTAAGGATTTTTATCTTCGAAGAACATCAAAGTGTGTATGTCAGCAGAATACCTGAGTTCCTCTTCCAGTAATAAAGCTGTGTCTCTTTTAGTGAGTGCCCCAAGGTGACAAGCCAAGTAATTGGTGCTAAAGACTGTCTGTCTCCAGTGGAGTAACTGAGGTGTACTTTGTGTACTGGTGTACACTAAGGTGTACTTTGGTTTATATTTTGTACAGCACACACAAAATGCACACACAGAGTAGTATCTGGATTGAGAGTCCACCATACTGAATGGTTGCTTGGTGGAATTTGCAGAACACTTATTTGTTTTAAAATCACTTTATTAGAGATCAAAAGTAGTTCTGTCAATTCACCCAGAATTCTTGAATCTGTTTTCCAGTAAATATACTCTAAATCAGTATTTATTTATTCATAAAACAGAAGCCTGATGTTATTAAATACTGCCCTGTCCTCCTAGGAGCTTATGATTTGAAAGGTGTAGTGGATATACCATTTAGAAGTCTAAGTGTTGAAGGTAAACAGATTGTAGGAAAAAATAGGGATATGAGAAAGCCATCTGTGTGCTTTTCTTATATGGTATTCCATAGAATCCTGCTATATTTAGTATTTTACATACTTAAACAGGTGTTTTCTAACTCTGCTTCATGTCTTGTAAGTCTTGAAGCTTAACAGTAGCTGTAGAAGAAAACTTGCAAAATGCCCTATATGCTGTAGTTTTAGCCAGGTTAGATTTTGTGTTACTCCATAACACTTAAAATTTTTTTTCTTATAAGCCCATGTGGGCTGCTGCACAGACTTTGAGCTGTGATCTCCAGCTGCAACTCTGTCTTTTTCTCCTGGGATGTGCTGGGACTTTTTTTTTTGCTCCCATTGCATTTTACTTTGTTACTATTCTCAGTAGATTGTATATTAGGAAGTTCTCATCCCATTGCCCTTCACCATTCTTTCTGAGGGGTAGCTTACAGTATATCAACAGAAAAGGGAATACTCTACTTCTAACTTAACCTTTTGTACCTATATCTTTGACACTTGTTGACCATTCCAATCCATTAAACAAGCATTTTCAGTCAACTGTATACTGAAAACAGCCAGAACTCTCCATCAAATGGAGAGACATTAAGCTTTCACAGCAGGAATCAGACAGCCTTCAAAATGTAAAGGAATCTGTTGTAATTTTTAAACATTCAAACTGTATTAATTCCCATGACAGTTATCCCTTAAGTCATTTCAGGCAGTTGCACACTTCTCAACTTTCACAGCTTTCATGTGGAGATCATGATTTTTTTTCCTGATTGAAGTATTTCCCCCATCTCTCATACTTGTGTTCATACTGAGAATGTTTTGAATCTGAAAAAAGTTCACAGGTAACGGATTAAACTACTAGTAGTGCCTTTTAATGGCACTTTAACCAGGACTCTATGATATTCTAATCCTCTTGGTTTAAATGGATTCTCTGGCTGCTACTGAGTAACTTTCATAGACAGATCCACCAAGTCTTAGTTCTGTATAAGTTTATTCATTATATTTTAGTAAATTCCTGAGGTTAATACAAGTAAGTGAACTAAACAAAAAGACTTTTTTNTTTTTTTTTTTTTTTTTTTTTTTTTTTTTTTTTTTTTTTTCTTGCTTGGTCTCTTTGGCCTCTACCATAAGATCCCTTTTCATAAACTCTCTTCCAAAGCTGTTATTTTCATAGAGAATATTTAAGTAGTTGTCTGCTCTGGATTTGGAAGCCTAATCTGTGGAGTGCGTTGTTTGTGTCCTAACTTGATTGTTCTTTTCTGGATAGTTGAGGGAGTAAATTAAAATTTAGTGTGATTAAAGAAAACAAACAAATAGAAGATATGTATAAATTGAATGTAATGCTTTTGCTGTAATAATTTTTATGAGCCAACCTTACCGTGGCTTTGACTGCTGACCTATGAAAGCTTAGCCATTATGTAGTGCCAGTCTGGAATTTACTTCTCTGAGGAGTGTAATCTTTGCTTGCAGTGCGGATCATCTTTTCCCTCTGCCCTTTTTACCACTGGGCTAAATTATCCAGGTGTATTTAATCATTTTCATTTTTTTCCTAGTTTTCATTTTTGACACTGGGTCTGCATCAAGGACATCACTTAACTTCATTTCGAACTATGGCCACAATGACTGTGTCCATTTCCAACTACCATAAACCAGTCATAAATCAGGAAAAAGTGCCGTGCTGCTTAAAACTGCTGAAATGAGCTTTAGAGCATTATGCTTACAAGAATGTCAGCCTGTCACAAAGTAAATCAGCAAAGTGTCCTTAAACCTTTGTTGCATCAGGGAATCTCTGACTTTGTGGTTTGAAGCCTGGTTATTCATTTTACTGCCCTATTTCCTCCCCTTGCAACACACACATGTGATTATTATTTTGTTTGGACATTTCATCATGCTCTTTCTGCTTTATTTATGGCTGGTAATTATAGGTTTTATTGCTTACTCCCCTTTAGATTTTGTCTGAATATATTAAATGAAACTTCTGGTGGCTTCTAGGCTCTGAAAGGCCACAGATTTACATTAATGCTCTTCAAACTGTGAGTTTATTTTACAGTATTACTAGATGCTAATTCTACAGATTTACAATACCTATTCCTGTCTTACTTGAAATCTTTTATCTCTGCTTTTTGAGGTCAAAGTTCATGTGTTGAAAGCAATCATCCCCAGAGATTGCCACTGAATATTGATGCTTTAGTGGGGCAATATCAGATGTATTGGTTGCATTTGTGCTGTTTGAATCTGGTCTGATGTTCTTTGGCTCTGAATTACTCTGTCTCTTCTGAAAATTTGCATGAGTCCAGTGTCTTTCTTATTGTTTGCTATTCACTGTCATAGAAAATCACTTTTGTTATGTCCAGCTATTGCTAATCTATCTCTAAGGCCATATTATATTGAAATTTATTCATGGATAGCCCTAAGTTCTTGTAGAAACCTTCTAGGAGTTGGGTTCTTGTCCAGTGTAAGGAGAGGCTGTCTTCCACTATAATCTTTAAAATAGCCAGAATCTGGGTTAGGGGTAGGTGGAAGGGTTGAAAGTACCAGATAGAATTTCCACTGCCAAGCAACAATTTAATCCTGTTGCTACTAAATCCAAAGCAGTTGGGGAAAAGGAGATTTTTGAGAGAGAGTTCATTGAGAGACATAACTTGAAGTTAGGGAAGTAACTTCAAGACAATGTAATTGATTGTGATTGCTTAATTGGGGTCTGAAATTTCTTTCTAGCTTTGTTTCATTCTTTCTGACAAAGTAGGGTCAAGAGTAATTTTTATTTTTTTAAATCAATTACTGACCTAAAGTAGCAAGTTCAGTGCATCAAAACAGTTGAATAATAAATTTACAGTGTCTCTGTTTCTGCTAAGCTTGTGTTTAATCTCTGAGTTTGTATGTGAATGATGAGATTTTAGGGATGTGTCAGAATTCTCATGATTCTCATATTATTGTCAGTTGTTAATGCAATTTAGTCTTCAAACATAATTTAATTTTAAATTAGATTTTACGCTGGGGTTTTTTGTTTCTTCACTTGGACTAATAAAATACAAAAGGCTTTTTCAATAACTTTGATGATGAAATGTGTTCACAGAATCTTCAGATGAAGACAATTTAGAAACAAGATAGGGAGGCTAGAGCAGTGGAATGATAGGTAACTCTTTCAAAGATCTGCTACATGGTATATAAATTAAACAGCAGTTTAGTGTATATAATAATAACCAATTCATTCTGTGATCAATGGGTATATGTTTGCGTTTTATGGAATATACCTTGAATTCTTCATTAACAGCAACATATCTTATCCTGATTTCATTATTGAAAATTTCAATTTATCCTTACATTTCGGGCTTTAAGTACTATTTTGGGAACATATTTTTCTGCATGGAGAGAGAAAGAAATTAACTGAAAGCAGTGTATTCTGAGCTGTAGTTGTGTTTAGTTTACCTTAAATCTGTTTAAAGTAGCTGCAAGGTATTCTTACAAGAGCAATGCAAGTCAGTCTTGTCTATTCTCTTCTCTGGTGTGTCTTGTGCAAAAAGCCTTTTCTTATTTTCTTCTCTTTTCCAATTGTCTTTGTTCAGGTGGTTAGGGTTGTCATAGAGGGAGCGTAACAGTGACAAAGTAAATCAAGTGTTAAGTAGGCCATAATAATTTGCATAATCCTTTTGCAAATCCTTCTAGGTGCATATTTGTTAATGACTGAGATATAACATTAATGGAATGCGATAGAAACAGCATATTAATGGAAAACATATTTCAGTTTCTTGATTTGTTCACAGCTAACTTTAACTATAGATTTATTAGCAAAGACTATATTGATAAACAAATTTCTAAATCTTGTAGCATTATAAATAAAATCTAGTAAGTAATATCTACTATCTAAAGTGGTTAATAGGTTCTATCTTCACCTCACAGAGAATAAAGCACTATAGTGTGTATTTGAGTTTGTATGGTTTGCCTCTCTCTAACTGTAGAAAGTTCCTCAGTCAGTGAAATTAAACAAAAAGCAGACTCCAATGTTTCATAAGTTATTTGTAAAGATGTTTTATTCTTTAATTTTTTCTTTTTCTTTTTAAATACATCTGCCATGATGGCAGAGTCCTGTTGAGCTGCCTATATGGATACTTTCCCTCGGCAGTCCTCAAAAACTTCTCTTGGGTTCAGAAAAAGAAAGAAGAGCCCTGTGACAGTGCTAGAAGGAAAATACAACATATATGAACACTATGGAAAGGAATGCTAATGATCAACAACGAAGAAAAAATGATTTAATTTGTCAATGGTGAAAAAGATTTCTATGTGGCATATTCCCCCTGCCTCCCCTCCTGGATTGTTGGGGTTTTTTGTTTGGTTGGTTTGAGCTTCCATAATATTTTTCAGAGCTCAGGACTATAATGCCCATTTTTGATTTGTGTAATTTGTTTTGTGGGTTTAAATTTATTCACTCACATGGAGAAAGATGGGATGCTGCTTCTTAATTAAGTGAATTTACACCTGGAATGAATTATTCTTAGGTATAAAGAAGCAAGTGAAGCATTCTGAAAGATTGCTTATGCTCCTTTAAACAAGCTGTAATTTTACCAAACTGAATAATTAATCAAAACAAGGTTGTTCTGCTCACAACAGCATCATCAGAAATCGTGTTTTGTATTCTGTTACCTTACCTCAAAATAGGGTTCTTCAGTGGAATGAAGATGACATCTAAAAATAAGTATGTGACTCTTTCTGTGAACTAACTGTTTTAATTCTTAATAAAGGTAAGGATTACTTGTGGTACTTCCAATTAATCTTTGGAGTATTTTCCTTGAGGCATTAGGACACTAATGAATCTTGAGACATTCTGTAAATTGATCCAGTTACAGATCACATCAATAGTTGTTCATTCCATGTTTTTTCCTGTTTTCTGTCAGGATTTGAAGCTCTGTACTCCTATTTTCAATATCATCACTAAATGGCTTTCCTGTAGTGTTTTAACTTACACCCCTGCATGGAGGGACTTCTGTGACAGGAAAAGAGGTCTGTCTATTGTGGTTACCTAGAGAAGGCACAGGAGTTTTACTGGTACTTGTAGGTGATCTTGCAATCTACGTACACAGTGATGGTAATCATATGATCTCATCATATAAATATATGTTAAGTATAATAACTATGCTCATAATAGGAAAAAAATATGGTGCTCTGATGATTATATCCAGTTTATTCAGTAATATCACTGTAGTTAGAATTACCCTTTGCCAACATACCTAAAAATAAATTAATGGACTCATATTTCTTGGTCCTTGCTCCTCTTCGTGTTGTCTCCCAACTGACAAAATCATGTTTATCCAGCTAGGAAGATACCTAAATATTTGGGCATCATATTTTGCTTATTTGGGGTCTGCTTTC
>WEIU01021109.1:38135-71408 GCA_013389925.1 Aegithalos caudatus
GTTATGGGAAAATAGTGTAATTGGTAGGAAAATCTGTCCATTAATAAAATTGGAAATTTATATTGTGGGTTAGTGGGTACAAATATTTTTGATGGCTCTCATGACTATATTGCCAGGGGAAGACACCATATGGTTTAATAAAATTTCAGCCAAATTGTTATTTTTGAGAAATATTGTTAACCAAAATTATATACCCATTCTGGATAGAAGAAGATTCCCATATGGAAATAATTTGCAGAATATGAAATTTTCCTTTTTTCCTGCTTTAAATAGTAAAGAAGACTTTTCTGTGATCTGTGAAGTCATCTTCAAATTATTTTTGTACATCTAATGTATTTTAGTAGCTTAATTTAGTTGTAGTAAATATCAGATGCACATAATTCTGCATTTCTTTCTCCATCACTTTTTTTTCAGACTTCCATTAAGGATTTCAAAAAATCTTCCAGAAATCTTGAATCCCAAAACATTCAGTTTCTCTCGGGATATTCAAAACCTATTGAGTAAAATTGCATCAAGTTGTAGATGGTATGGGAAATACTACTAATAATGGTAAAGTTTATCCATTGCACAGAAAGTGCACAAGGAATATTGCAATGTTTGTCATTATAATGTAGTTTGATGGAGAATAACTCCATCACCATATCCCCCAGTTTATAAACTTTAGCCTGAAAAGTCATTTTTTTTAACCTGACACTGGATTGTGATATGTTGTCTATTTTTCAATTGTTTTGATAAAAGATTTCTTGATTATGCATACTCATTCTTAACCAAGTAAGCCTAAGTGATTTTTTAACATAATCAGTCAGAATTAATCAAAGCGTTTTTTGACAGTAACTTTGTTCTCAATTTTTGGGAGGGTTTTTTATTGGTATTGTCTTCCTAAAAAAATCTGTAGCTCGTATCTAGAATTTTTTACATTTTTTCCCTTAGCCATTTCCCATTTTTAACTGAATTTTCACTTTTCTCCATATAGAAGAGAAATGTTGAGAAATTTTTGGCATGGAAGTACCTAATTATTTAATAGTAACAGAAGTAAAACTTGCCTCCTATTTCTTATTCTTGAATAGTTTCAGAAATGCAGCTTCAAATAGGTTCTAAGGATCCGCTTGTTTTTAAGCATGTTGCAAAGTATTTCTTCAGGAAAACACTTATCTGCTTTAGAAACAGGGATAGACAGTGATGGGTGTTCAAGTGTTTTATTATTCGAACATTATTCCTTCCTAAATGGAAAATACTTTGAAATGTTTTTTCTTGCATACTGAGTGAAGATTGTTCCAAACACCATGAGCCTCACTCCTAGACTTTGTGTTTATTTTTTGTTTTCTTTTTTTCCCTCTCTCTTAAGAAAGAAAAATTGTCTTGAATCAGTCATTAGGAGAGTTCATAACCAATGTCAGATTAGTATAACTCTCAGAAAAAGGTCTAAAATAAACCAAACTGACTCTTCTTCAAAAGAAAAAGAAAACAGCTGCCCTCAAA
Source organism: Aegithalos caudatus (assembly GCA_013389925.1). Classification (NCBI taxonomy): domain Eukaryota; kingdom Metazoa; phylum Chordata; class Aves; order Passeriformes; family Aegithalidae; genus Aegithalos; species Aegithalos caudatus. Next base: position 39,615 of record WEIU01021109.1, read on the forward strand.
ATGAAAACAACTGTCCTTCAGACTTTCCACCCTTCACACATTGTCTTTGAACCATTAGACTGTTTAGGTTAAGAGTATAGCTTTGTAATATTTAAAAAGGGGTTCCAAGCCAACAACAACAAAAAAAAAATCCCAAACAAACAAAATGAAAACAAACCAACCTACCAAACTGGGGAAAAAAAAAAAATCAAAAAAAATTAGAGCAAATAGCTAGCTGGAGGAAGCTGATGCAGTCCTCTTCCCAGTTGCCCTGGAATACTTTGCTAATTTCTAAATACAAAAAATAAGGTTTTTCAACTTTTAAGCTCTTGAAGTTGTTTTGATGTCCTCTCTGAGTGATCAGCTTTTTCCAGATGGTTTCTACCATGATTTTCTTTCTCATTCCAATGCAGGTACAGTTAGTGTAGATTTTAAAGCTGGAGTTGTCTTGGTATAATTAAGAGTAATTTTTTCCCCTTTTCTGACCAGTGATGCTTGTTTCCTGGACTTCTATAAAGACTACCTCTTTGCCATGAGAAGAATAATGGGGAGGTGGTATTTTCCGACTGGTTTGACTCTTTTCTCTTAGACATTTCTTTTCCCACTTGGAATTTTATGATGAAGAATTTCTTCTTTTTTGTGTTGATTACACCATTAATTATTAACCTTTCAAAGATTTATACAGCTTACTCATTGCAGACTAATGAATATATAATAATAATATTTTAATTTCAATGAAGATGGAGTAAAAGAATTGCAAAAAATATCAAAAAAAGTCACAACATCACCAATGTCAAGCCATTTTGTCCATGGTTGTTGCCTTCCTCTAACAAAAATGAACCATCTATATAGAGGCAAAAGCAACTCCATATATTAATTAATCCTCTATTTTTTATCTGTTGGAAAAGGCTATTTGATCTCATGTTCACAGTGGCTGGGATATATTTGCTTTCATTTCAGGAAGAATGGGGGAAGAGGGTGAAAGAAGGTTAAAATAAAAATTATGAAGTACTTACAAATGTGCATGTTCTCATGCAGACCAGTTTTATGTCTATAATAACCCAATGTAAGTAGCTGTGTTCATGCCTCTGTCAATCTGCCCACTTTGATTTGTATGGAAGCCATAGCTCGAATTTTCTCATGCACTGCACCACTGACAATGTTTCAACTGATGTGGAGACTCCTTGGAAAGAATAACTTTCATTTCTTGTTGGGGGTGAAAAGCCATCCAATTATCCCCACCCACTGATTTTGACTACATTATATGTTTTTGTGTGTATGTGATAAATATGCATGCAAAATGCACTTTCAGGATCTTGAAAACAAAGTAATTTTAAAAGCAAGCATAATCTGCAGGGTTTTACTTACTGTAGTTCTTGGCTTTGATAATGAGCCATCCTTTTCCTCAACAACAACTCTGTATCATTTTAAACACATTTAAATACAGTGTTGTGGAGGAAAAGTTTATTTTTAGGTAGAAAATTTCATATTCCTGTGAAGTTTCAGTAATTGTATGAAGTTTATTTCTGTCCCCAGATGTCAGCAATCAAAATCTGCATAAATATATTTTGTGTAAATCTGTTGGCAGCTGCTCTCCAGTCAGGTTCCTCAAGATATTAGCCTGTCTTTGAGTTTATGACAAAGTTAAAAATTATTCATTAAACTGACCTGCAGTATATTCAGTAACTGTAAAATTGCCTTGCAGTTCTATTTGGTTTGTAGATGTGATCACGAGTAAATTTTTAACTTAATTAATTGGCCGTTTCTGTTGACAAGAAATTTATGTGGTAATAATTTGCTCGAAATAGATGCCGACTGTAGGAAATGAGATATCCATCATAGGCTTGTGTTCCACCAGCTGCACAGTGGCTATTATGAAAGTATTTCAGGCTGCGACGACCCCACTGTTTGTGCAGTCAGGATTATATATACCCACGATCCATTGCCTGCCTGAGAGGCGCTCATGGAGGTCTATGATAACAAAGACTTTGTGATTTATGGCTTGCTGTGAAAGCAGAGCTTGATGAGATTAAACAATTTCATAGCACAAGTGTTTCTTAAGACCTGATTTGTAGTTGCAAGCTGATGGTAAATCACATTTATATATCTGAAAGCATGCTCAGCAGAGGAGTGCAATTACAGTTTAAGACAGCTACTTTTTATTTAATTTTTATCCTGGTTTTGTCTCTTTTATATCCCCTTCGTCTGCAAACCATTCACCTTCACAAGTCCTTTCTTGGTTAGAAGGCCAAAGACTGAAGTCACTGATGTTCTTCCTGTTCTGTGTGCAGTCTTAGTAAAAGAGAAAAAGAAAATAGATCTCTGAGTCGTTTCAGAGTAGCTTTTACCAGTTCATCTTGGCTGACCTGGGTTACTGGGTTCAGCTACAGTTCTTGATCTGCTATTGTGTTCAAAACCGAGCACATTTTTAGACAATTTCTAATCATACAAATATATTTGAATTTTAAATACAGTGGCTAAAACATAGAGTGTAAAAGAACCCAGTTTTGGTGGCTTGCATTAAGTATTTTCTGTCTAATAATTTCTGTATTACTTTCTTTTTATACACAATACAAACCAAGACTATTTCCACTAATAACTATCTGCTTTGGGTTTGCATAGATATTGGTATTACCAGCAGCATATCTGCTATGCTTCATAAGCAGCTTCTGCTAAATATTGCAGGAAAGATGTTTGCATCAATATTAAACCACGGTTTGTGGGGCTTAGTTCTTCAAAAACAAAATCAAATGCCTATGATAGACATGGCTTAGAGTAACAAACATACTTCTTTTGACTCAAGATCAAGTTGGAGTCCAACATGAAATCCCTAATTTAACTTTACTGATGCTGCAGTAAGTCTCTCATGTTGTTAAACACATTAAAAACAGAAAAGTAGCATAAGCCATGAGGGGAGTTACCATTCAAACCCTTCATTTGCTGTTGTAGTGGAAGGCCAAGTTTCTCAATATGCCCAGCATCTCCTGTGGGGCAGTGAGCAGCTCCTTGGCTCCCATCCGTTCTCCCCAAAGGCTCTCACCATCTCCAGTGAGCAGGCCAAGGTCAGTTTTGTATGGAGAGAGGTGGTGAAGAGATTTGTCATAACGTGGTTTCTGCATTCTGAAATCTGTTGTTTATTCATCACACTTTGTGGCATAAGTTTCTAGACCACAAACAAAACCAATAACTGCATTACAGGATCAAACAGAAGGAGAAACACTGAATTTCAGGAGGTTATTACTTTTTAAATTGCTTTATAGTATGCCATTGCTAAAATCTCATGAAGAACTTAAGAGGTAAATCAATGCTTTTACAGATGTTTAGGTGTTAGAAATCCTAACAATGAGAATATAACTCAAATACGCATACTGTTTTACCATCAGTTTTTCACTCCCGTTTCTCATCACAGACAGTTCACTTGGAGTTAGGTGTTGGAATGATAGAAATTAAGATGTCTTTGCCATAGCATCTAGGAGGTAAAATATTCAGAACAAACTATGCTTAAAAAAGAAAATGGCTGACAAAGACATTTTCATTACTTTGCATATTTTGCCTACAAATTTTCTGCTAAATTTCTGAGTTCAAAATTTTAGTCAGGTCATAAAATTATATATATAAAAAAAAATCCACAAAAATTAAATGGATGTATCCCACAGTTGAATCCTCTATTCCATATGCACAATCTGCAGTTTACTAATTGTGAAGCAATACAATGGAAAACCATGTTCATGGAATGCTTACTTTTTCCTCATTGGATTGATAAGCTTTTGAGAACATGTGGGGATTTATCCAAAATAATAATAAGCTCATCTTGCCTCTTTTGGTTTTGGATAAGGCTCATAATGATTGTGTCTAGTTTTAAACCACAGTGTGACCTCATGGCATCAAGGTTAAACCAGTACCTGGTTTGTGTATGCAGAAACTGAAATTACTAATCTGTTTTGCCTCAAATTTCACCTAAATAAGACAGAATGGTAATCAAAAAAGGATTTATTATAAAATGTGTATTTGAGCTATAGGAAAAAAAAAGCAGTTTCATTGAGAAAAAGACAAGGAACTCACCACCACTGCTATTTTTTATCAGGTACTAAGCAGCAAATTCTACCTTCTGTCTTCAATCAGTGGGAAAAAGATGGGAAAAGGTATTTCCCTTGCTTTTAATAGATGAAGCCTTGTAGGTTGTTTGGTATTTCCTCATGTGATGGACAATCACTGGAGACTAATCAAGATTAGTCCCTGAGGCAAAATGCCTGAGCAACCAAAGTGAATTATCAGCCCTCTTCCTAGTCATCCCTGCCAAGTATTCCTCCTTGCCCTGTGTTACTTTTCCTGATGGAATCCGAGGTACCAGAATGTGTCATAAGGCTTGGAAGGCCTGGTGTAAATGGTAGTATTGTGAGGTGAAGTTAAAGGAAAAAGAATTCCTGGCTTGTGCTGACATTAGTCAGGTGCCTTGGGTTCATTCAGGCTGTCCTGCACATCTGCTTTTGAGATGATCACTTTATTACCAGGGCTGACTCTCCTATTTCATTTTTTGCTTCAAGAAAACATTCTGTGAAAAGGCTGCTCAGTGCTCTATCTTTTTACCTACTCAAAAAAAGAATTGTCTAGGTTATCTTCTTAAATTTAAACTTATCCATTTTGCTTTATGAGAGGACCTGACATTAAAAATAACATTATTTTTTCAACATTATTCAATCCTTTAATACTTGAATTTTGGCAAAAATTTGGTGGTTTAGGCCAGTGGAATTTTAGGGTTATGGATGTAACCATTAGTGTTTCCTTGATTAGGGTTCTGACAGATTGTGGTATCAGACAGCTGTGCTTTTTGGTGAAAACTGGTTTTGGGGAGAAGTTTGGGGGTTTTTTTTCTCTTTTGTTTTTGTGGGTTTTTTTTAAATTAATGTTTCTGCCTAGACATGTGGCCAAGAGAACCTGACAATTTGTTCAGGACTTTTTCTGGTAATTGTACCAATTTGAATCTCTACATTAGGTATTAAATCCACACCTACAATGTTATTCTCAGTCATAAGAATTAAGGCAATATATTGCAAGTGAAATGCTACAAGCAAGTGCTGTGTGACAACTGGCAAAACACCATTTTCCAGATCTTATTGATGAGCATTAGTATAAACACACTTCTCAGAACAGACTATGATAATATGGTTCCAATATAATTGTGAATTTCAAAATCTGTTCCATTTGGTAAATCATATCACCTTCTTGAGGCTCAATTTCTTTGGCTGTAAGACATAAAAAATTCTTTTTTGCGGAAAATTATTTCTAGGGCTTTGGGGCCTATCCAGCTTAAACCTTTTGGTTGGCTTGATTTTTTTTTTTAATTTGTTCCTTGTAATCTTGCTTCTTTTTTTTCCTTTCTTCTCTATTCTATGTTCTTATCTTCTCTCTTATTAGGAACTAATTATTAGATTTTATTCACATTATTTTTCTTTGGAATTTTTGTTTTGTTTTTACTAAAAAATGCGTTCAGGTGGGTTTAGCCTGTGAAGTTCAAGTTTTCCTCTCTGAATTGAATACCAGGCTCAATCTAGTGCATTACAAACAAACAAACAAACAAAAAACCATTAACAAAACCATGAAAGAACCTTGTAAGAAACACCTGAAGTCCAGATGGCAAAAGTGTGTGTTTGGCAAAAGCTGTGACGATTTCAGATCTTTTGAAGTGAATCTCATCCTAACATTCTTTGGGAGGCAACAAATGCACTTGACCAGACGTGCTAGAATGGATCAGTTCTCATCCTCAAGCACAAGAGAAAGTGATTTCATTCTTTCAGATGGTTGCCTGTCTCTCCATGTAAATAAAAATAATTTTGTTTTCTGTAACTAGAATGCTGGGCTGTAATTTTGTAAAAAGGATAGGGTCTGGCTAGATTTCATAGTTTTTAACTCAAAGTTTACTTGTATATTTTTGGAACATAAACCAGTAATGTTTACAGCTTGTGGATTCCCAGGTCATGACTGATTTATTACTGTAGAGGTGTGTGACTTGGTAATAGCAATTGGCATAATTTGTATTTAGCTAATTTTGAACACTGAGAACACTGAAGAACGAAATCTCTTTCTATCTGAGTCATTGGCAAAAGTTGCAGCATTTCACTCCTAAAATTAAACAAGTAGAAGAAAAGCAAAAAGTTTGAAAGAAATTGTGCCTGGGAATCAGGTGAATCAGAGATAAGTTGTATTTTTTTAGCACAAGGCATTATAGTGCATTTCTAGCATGACTATGACTAAACAATACAAGCTTTTAGCTCATAGTAAATGTAACCTAATTTGATTTAGATCAGCTGTCTTCTAACCTAGATTGAGTTGACTCAAATTTCTTCACACAGATTATGAGTTAAGTTCATGTCCACTGACACTTACGGGAATACTGGTGATGCTCCCTAATTTATTAACTCGGAAATTTAATCATGTGCCAAATTGAAAGGGGGAAAATGGATTGAAATATGGTTTAATGATAAAATTCAAACCTTGTTTGACAGTGTAGATATAGAAAGAAATAAGCATAGAAATTATCTTCATGTTTATAGGCAACTAAATTTGTCTAAATTAACAGCATGCCATGACCTAACGTCCATCTATATATTTTGTTATTAAAGTTGATTTCAAAATGGTGCAGTGTTGGATGTTCACTCAATATTTTCCTTATTTGAAAAACAGAAGTTTAGGCAGTATAAGATTTAAAAGTCTTTGAATTATTTTACAGTTTTACATTCATTATTTGAAATAGTAAGGCTGGCATAAAGCTTACAATAAAAAGAAGCAAGACCTCATTTTCAGCTATATAATAGGAAATGAATGAGCATGATTACCAATAAATCTAAAATTTTCTTTGGTCTCAGGATTAATGTTACATTTGCTACATCTGGCTTTGTCTTTCTTTTTCTTAAGTTCTTAGAACAAATAATACATGCACTTAATCTTTAACTTCAGATAATCAGAGTTACTGACACCTGGAATAATGTGATGAGCAATGTAAATTTTATACACATATAGTCATAATAATTTAGACTGTCATCTTAATCTATTTATGATCAGCTAATGACTGAAATGTTTTACCATTGTGTGGGATATTTTATAACTGAAGTTTTAATGGGTGAATCAGTAACACCTGGCTGTCTGGAATGTCTTTCTTTTCCCCCTGTTAGACATTTAAATACATCTCTGGAAGGCCCACAGGGTGTGATGTGACATATAAGCTCTTAAAAGGAGGAAAATTAGTTCTTGATACCATTATGATCAGTGGGATGAACGTTTGCATACTTAGCATTAATGCTGTTAAATGTAAGAGTTTGATTAAAACTCTTAGGTTTTTTTTTTTTTTTCTTCCTCTCCTTTAGTGCCCTTTCTAGTTTCACTTTTTGAAATTGCAAAAGGAGCTGATGTTTTTGCTTCTACCTGTGGAGGAATTTTGAATCTTTTAATAGCCTTTTCGCTCTTAGTGCAATTGTTTATGTTTCTTCTCAAATCATGTCTAACAGCAGCAGAGCCTCTTAGCTACTAAGCATTTTAGGGCACCTAGGCACGTAACAATGCAAGAATACAAATTCAGTGAGACATTCTCCCAACAGAATATCTAGTATTGCAATATTAAATCCAAAAGTATTATTCTAGTAGCAGTCTACTTTCTATTATTGAATTAAAGCAATATATTTGTAGCTTTGCTCCTTTCCCTCATAGATGCTATGCATTTTTCATTTATGCAGTTTAAATTTTTTGCCCTATTTAACATGTACATAGCGTGAGAATGATAAAATTGCAACTTCTTGTCTTAAGTGAATAAATCTTTATAAAGGCCCATACATATATATTGAGGTTGTGCTACCTGTGTTTTCTTGTTTTCGTGTTCCTTATGGGTGGATTTAGCTGTTTTGTTATAATGTAATACTGAGGGTCTGGGCAGTAAAGACTGCTTTGGTGATGCCTGTCATCTTGTAGATTTCTAATAAGAAGTTTTTTTCAAAAAAATAACTTGTCTCAAATCTCTTCCCAATCAAGTATTTAGTCTTCTCAGGCACTTTGATATAGCAGATCTTGTCCTATAAACTGTAGTATGACAAGTTAGTGGCATTCATTTGATAAAACCAAAGTCACTGTAGTAAACAGGAAGGAGGCAATGGAAGGAATAGTGTGCTCACATGATTACATCTTGCTCCACGTGATAGATTTTCTAGGAATATATTAATTTGTGGGTATTTTATTACTGTTACAAGTCCTGGGATATTAAGAAAGGCTGACAACTTCAATTTCTCCTGTGATGTCTTCTGTTGCTGTCTGTCACCAAAGTGTTTTTATATGCACACAACGTAATTTTTAGGTCCAATATGTTATAAATAAAATAGATGTGTTTCCAGTATACTGATTAAAAATGATCAGAAAAAAAAATGTAGGCTTTTAATCTTTTTTGTGAAGTAATGAAAATAACATTTTGTCTTCTTTTAATTATATTTCTTTGGAAGCACTGCTTCTGATCACTGCAAATAGCTAGTGAATTTTGGCCTTTAGTTGGATGACGAGAGAAATAGCCCACTTCACATGAGTCTGGAATGCCAATGTGTTATGTATCTGTGATGGCACAGAACTTGCCTGGCCCTTTTCTGAAAGGATTTCAAAGCACTCTCCAAGGCTGATTAGGAATCCAGGAACACCACAACCAGGTAGGCCTTAAAATACTCAGCTCACAGGAAGAAAGGACGAATGAGCAATCTCGAGACAGAAGCCAGATATCATCCCTATGTTGAGGCACCTGCTAATTCACAGACATTTCTCTTTCTACAGAGATGCTTGAACAGTTGAGTTCCATTTTACACAGAAAACTTATGCCCATAAACACTGTATGAATGCCCTCAGGCTCTCAAAATTGCATGTTTATTTTCAGAATACGCCTCCAAACATATATGAGGATAATATGATCCTTTTCCAAGTATTACTTTTGGTTACTATGCTATTTATATAAGTACGCTAGAATAAATGAATGAGCTTTATATGTTCTAAATTTGCAGTCATTAAATGTGATACCAGTTTTCTCTTTGGAAAGTTTTAGTACAGATTTGGTAATTCTTGGGATTTTTGCATTGTATCTTTTGTATTTAAAATCTATTCAAATCATTTACAACTAAAAAGAAATAAATAATAGGGTGGCCCAGCAAAACAATGAAGTCTGCTCAAATTTCAGCAGGTACTTTTGAAGTGAAATATTGCCACTGGTTTTTAGATATTTGCATTTAGTCTGGTACTGTTTCTGTTGTTTATGTCTTATAGAGAGGACCTCTCTGACACACATGGGGGAAACTTCCAGCTCTTGTTTCTTGTAAAAACAGCTCCTTACAGAAAGTCTTTGCAGCTTTGCAGGAGCATTCCAAGGTTGCCAGGTACCCCTTCAGAAATCTTGAAGTGCAGGTGCCCCAGGGTTGCCTGAAAGACTACTTTTGTTAAGTTTATCTTTGATTTGAATTTTCTCCTTCCCTGAAGGTATTATGAGCTTGACAGTTGTACTGTGATTTAGCTTTTCCCCAACATCAGATTGTCTTACTTGTATCATGAAGATCTGTATTAAGCAAGGTGCAAAGCTCAGCATTTAGGCACCATGTCAGAAATGAAGTTTACAAGTGATGTTAGGACACCCTTCCCTTTCTCCTGCGCCAGGGCCTGTGCTTAGCTTCTGAATACTCTCCCCACTGTTAACAAAAAGCTCCAAGATTGATCCACTCAGGGCTTTTGCTCAGGAGTTCAGGTACACACTCTTCTGCATGTTATTTTCCACCTTGTCTCTAAAGCTAGGTCAGAACACTATGCCTGCAAAGTTTTTCCCATCTTTTTTTATCCTAATCTTTATTTCTACATTATATCTAATACCACTGCACCTGTGATGACTCGTATTTCTAGTGTCTTTGGGAGTTTAGACCTTAAGCAGAGGTGTAGATTATTAAAACATCTTTTAGTAAACTGAAACTCTTTTGTTTTGGATGCTTCATGACTATGAGTTCTTTGATCATAACTTTGCTGCAACATCATTTGTCAAACAGCCTGGACAGTTTTCAGGACCAGTCGTGGCCTGCCAGCATCCTCTTATTAATTCTGATACAAACCCTGAGTTAAGTATATCATCCTGTCAGGTTTTGGATGTCTAGACAGACACTTCCTAATGCACATCGATAATAGGTGTGTGGCAGGGAGCCACCTGCCTGGGCATGCCTCTGCAGGGCTGCTCCTTCTCCCTCCTGTGTTTGCTGAGCTTTCTGTCTTGCAATGACCATAAAACACACATGTAAATGTTAACAAGCAGCAGTATCCAAACAGACCTTATTTACAGTAGTATTTTAGCAGAATGTTTCTTTTCAAGGAGAAGGATAAAGCATTAGTAGTTCTGTGTTTTACCTATGTAGGTAAAACCTGTCTAGCTTTGATAACATGTGGAAGTATTTGAACTGAATATGGGTGTTCTCTTCAAATTTAAAAGCAGTTAAGAATTTTTCATTTTAATTTACCAAAAATTTATGGTGTGGTAAAAAGTTCAAGCAACTGAGGACAAACTTTTAAAATAGCAATTATGTTTTACTAAAACTTAAATTTCCGTAGTGAAGGCATATTGCCTTTAGATTTTGCATAATCTGATGCGTCTCCTCACTTATCTTTTATTCATGTAGTATTGGGAATAATTTTATTTGCATTACGGATTTTAGGTGTCTGATTTAGTTAGGTGAAGATCATAGATTTTTCAAGAATGGGTTATTCCCTTTTTATGTTGCATTCCAAACAGACACACAAGATCAAAGAGAGGAAGAGACTCTCCTCTTCTGCTATGTGATGAGAATTTAAACGCATGAAGTGCAGGTTTGTGGTCCTTCATTTAAATGGAGTGCTGTTGTTGCCTACATTTTAAAAATAATGGATGAAAGTTCAATGCTTCTTTAAAGTTAAGAAGTAAGTGCAGAACACTTCCTGGTTTATATTGGGAGCTGCAACCATCTTGTATCTGGGTTGGACTGAGGATGAGAGAGCGGATAACCTAAAATTCTAGGGTTTAGTGCCTGTACTTGGACAGAAGAAAAGGTTTGACTTTGTAATGTGTGGATATCAGCAAGCCATGAAATGTCAGGTGCTGGATGGTCAGCTAGAAAATAAACTGAGAGCTGTGAAGCTCGTTTTTCTACATGTCACTCAAAAGAAGTGCTGCTTAGTGGCTGAAGGTTACGTCGGTCTTCCTTTTCTTCCTCCAATACCTAAATGTTATGCATCTTCTAATACATCTATCTGTGCATGTAGAAGAACAGTGGATAACTGTGAAAGCTGTGAAAGCGTTAGCTTTTCTTTTTTTTTTTTTTTTTTTTTTTCTGTATGAAAAACAGATGAAACACACATTGCAGGGAAAAATAACAAAACAAACTAGATATCTTAAAAATATATGTAGGGCAGTGTGGTATAATTCATGTAGAAACATCTATGAAATGAGTACAGTCTTCGGCTCCGAAGTTGTTTTTGACCTTAAAACCTTTTGTCCTTCCATGTAGAGCAAGAACCTCTTCTTTATGCTATGAAATAGCCACACTTGACAGAGAAATCCATTAATTCTTCATTAGTTTCAGCCATAACATTGAGAAAAATATTAAACAGGAGATGAATGCATAGGGCAGAGGATCACTGCCTTACACTGTCTCTTGCATTTGGACTTGTGCTTTCTGCAACATGAATGATGACTGTTTTTATTAGGTTCAAGCTGTGCAACTAGCAGCTTGCTGATCACTTATTCTTTTAATTTCATCTACCTGAGATGAACCTTTCTAAACTGTTTTGGTTTATATTGCATATATCCTCTGCTTGTGATTGTAATGTTTCTATCATTTTAAAAAGAGCTCAGTATTTTTTAAAGGTTGATTTGCTCATTAGAAATTGAAGGTAAGGCAACATTAAGCTTAAAATTAATGGATTTGTTTATTGCAGCTTTACCTTTGTGTTACCTGAAGCAGAGCATATTTTTCATTGTTGTTGTTTTGTTTTCGTTTTGAGTCCTTTCATCCACAAAGAATGGGGATTAGCCTTTGGCTAAAATAGTGCTTTCAGGGCCTTTCAGCATTCAGTAACTGTTTACTTATCCAGGTATAAATGGGTAAAAAACACAGTTAAAGCTCCCAGCTGCAAGGTCAGCTACCTATTTAAAATTCAACCTCATGAGCTCCCCTTGGCTGAGGGCTTGCTGGTATGAGCCATTAAGTGCCTGTTGCATGTAAGCTGCCCTTGTCTTACACAGAGCTGCACACGCACCCCTGGTACTGTACAACACGCCCTCGCTTCATGCCATGCAGGAAACAAAAGCAGTTGAACTTGTGATCAATGATCATATGATCCATTTACAGGGTGCAAGCTCAGTCAAGTAGAACTAGTAAATCATTAAATATTAACTCAACACCATTCCTGCTGGGCAGAACATCACAATCTGATTTTCTGAAAGTTGCCAGTCATTACTAGCAGCATTTTCTGGTTTAACAATGAGCTTTTAAAGTCATAGATTAATTTGAGATGTGTAAGATCCATTGCAAAGCATAATGAAAAGGTATAGCATAGTTAAAAGCTATAATGCATGGCAAAAGAATTATCTATTGGGCTAAAATTGTCTCTGAGGAACCTAAAGCACTGGGACCATGCATGCAGTAAAATGACAGTAGGCTCTATGACTGTTGCATCGGGTCTGCTTCAGGAGAAAGCTTAAATGTTCCTCAGCTCAGATCATCTTGTAAGTGCATGCTTAAATGCTGGGCTAAGAAAATTAAAGCTACAAAGTCCTCAGCCCTGACCAAGTCATTTTTTTAATGTTTTATTTTTACCAATTATCATGCAAAGTTTATTGCCTTAAAAAAAAACCCTGCATTTCATCCAACATTTAGAATCAGCATTTTTCCTGTTTTTATTATCTTGGTTAATTTTTGTTGAAGTAGGGCTATTTCAGAAAGCAGCCGCAGTGCATGGAAAAATATTATTTTTTTCATCAGTCTTCTAATGATATTAGTTATTGGGGAAATGTGTTTTGGAGCTGTATTAACTAGTGATATATGGGCCCTGCTGTTCATATGAATGTCCAGAATTCAGAGGGAATTTGCCCCTTGTTCTATGAAGCTGGAAAAGGCTTCTTTTAAGATGAACTCATTGAAACAATTGTAAAAGTTTTTAAAACAAGCATATTCCCTTCTATAGATGGAAATGGAGAGAAAGGGAGTAGGTGAGCTAAGGCTACAGTATTAAAAGTAAGAAAAAAAAAAGTAAAGTGCATTCTACAAGATGAAAATCCAGTAGGTTAGTATTGGTCTCACTGAAAAGTCTTTTGCTTGCTTTAGGTCTAGGTCTGAGCCTGATGAAAGAGGCTCTGTAAAAGCAGTCATGGCAGAAGGTGATGATTGCCTTTTCATTTCAAATGGTGAGCTGGGAAAGACTGTTTTCTATCTCCAGGTGTATTTCTGATGTTGCTGTGTTTGTGTGTTCATCTCAGAGAGGATGAGTTTGGTTACAACTAAATATAACTTGAAAAATATGTTCAAAGGTGTAACAGGTTTTTTCCCCCCTCAGATGAAAATTGAGGGTGAATTGTTCATACATTAAATACCATGTCTACAACAACCATTTCTTAATTGATTGTTCCTCTTCTTTCAAGATAAATAAGATATCAGATTGGGAAAGCATCTCTTTTAGCTTCCTTCACCAGCACAGAGGAACACTTAGCACTTTGGTTTCAGAGACATGCTTTATAGGAGAAAAAATAATTTTCATCTTCATAGAGCAGTCTGAAAAATAGGAGCTGGAAGAAAATAAGATGCAGAAAAATTTTACATATATAATAACATTTCAGACAGCAAAATGAGATAGATGATGGCAGACTTTTAATCAAGTTACCATCTTAACCAACCTAGGACGGGTCATTTTTCTTATACTGATGTACTTGCAATTCTGCTAAGTACAAATGCCTAAATCTCTGTGTGTTAACAGGGGAATAATTTGCTAAATGATGCAACACTTTAAGAATCATGCAAATGGGAATAAACTTAATTCCTTTTGTGTTTCAACAGGAAATTAATGAAATTATGCTAGTCCACAGGTGTCTACCAGCAAAGGAAAGGTATATATCTTCTAGTCTTCTGAAGCCAAAACACAGAAGTGAGATTGTTAAAAAGGAACCATTTTTAGGGTGATCCTCCTGGAGACCAGTATGAAAGAGCAAATGTTAGACACTTGCCACATAACTGGACACTTCTCAGTTACTCTTTGTGATGATGGCACTGCAAGAAACATTATAAATAACAGTAAACTCAGAAATTAATTTAACTATGTAAATTGCTGAGGACATTTTTCTTTTCCTGCTCTGCTGTACTGCACTGCACTATTAACATGTAATCTCCTGCCTGTGGAATCAACAGGGCTTTTGACTTCAGTTTTTTGGTTTAACGTTCACTATTAGGTGAGACAGTGGAAAAGAGGAAAGTGCAGTTTTATTGCAGTAATAAAGTGTTTCTGAGTAATAAAATCATTGTAGCTAAAGTGCCAAAGTCAGTGGAGGGAGGCAAAAAGCATCTTTTAGCATAAAGGTACTTTAATGAGAGAAAATAAGTGAACTCCAGATGCAACAGTTGCATTTTAAGGAACTGAGTAGTTTCAGTTTTTTTACAAAACACTGGTGGAACAGTTCCTTTGCAAAATGTAAAACTTTTGGTGCATCTGTCTGTTTCTAATAACTTAATCTAAAGTTATGAGTAATAGAAAATGAATTGTGATGTGACCAGTCAAAATATGTTATCTTGGATTTAACTTTAATACTTCATGCAGCCCATAGAGAAAATAACAAAAAAGGTTATGCCACAAGCTGGGTGCTGAGACCAGAGTCCAATGCTAAAACTACAGAATTAAATTAATAATATTTTTCTAGCATTTCTTCCACACGTTTTAAAATTGCTGTAACTGGAAATAAATCGGTTTTTATAATCTAAATGTCTGAAGGTATTTGCCATGATGTTTATTTGTCATTCTGCACCTGAAGCTGGATAACTGGAGCAGAGGAGAATGACTCTTTTCATTTTGTTTCATTATGATGCCTGAGAATTTGTGGTTGTAGAACAATTTGCTCAGTGTTCTAGAAAGTACACTGTACATTATATTTATACAAAGTACATTATATTTTCTACTACAACCCCTATGTTCCACTTCTGTATTAATAGATAAAAGAAAAAAATCCAACAAAAGCCAAACACAAAAACAATAAACACAGGAAAACAGGAAAAAGTAACTCCATTAGACCAAGAGACAAGGGGCAGGAAGTTCTACCTAAATATGAGGAAGAACATTTCTAATGTGCAGATGACTGAGCAGTGAAACAAATTGTCCAGAGAGGCTGTGGAGTCTCCCTCACTGGAAATACTCAAAAACTGTCTGGACTCAATCCTGTGCCATGTGCCACGTGCTCTGGGATAAGCCTGTTTGAGCAGGGAGGTGAGACCAGATGACCTTTCCAACCTGACCAGTTCCGTGGTCCTGTGATTTTTGTAAGCACAGTGGGATAATTTTAGGTCATTTTCATTTTACCAATTATTGTATGCACTTGGTTGTTCTCCAAACATGAATGCAAGCAGCTCTTGAAGTTACCCACACTACAACCCAGGCTTATATTCTCTTTCCATTTAGCTTCAGTTCCTTAGTAGTTTTACTTCATCTGAAGTAATTCTGAGTTGTCTGCCTGGGGTAGCAGTATTTATATTTGGGGTATGGAAAAGGAAAATATTATTTCCACGTTTTCTAGTCACCCATGTTTAGTGATACATGCTTCTGTCTGTAAATTTCAGGGTTCCTTTGGTGTTTCTAATATTATGCAGTGACAGTACCTCCAATTTCTGTGGACAATATTACAATTCACAATATATTTGTTACATTCTATCATTTTATGCTTTGTCTGAAAGTGTCATCTTATTGGCAAGAGGCAGATTCAGCTGCAGGTGGAAAGAATAAGAGACAGATGACAGGAGGGGATAAAGGTGGGTTTCTTTAGTCCATCTCTTTGGTCAGTGCAAGCACTTTTGATAACAACAAGGATTTCAATTAATTTTTGTAGTGTAATTATCTAATATGTAATTTTTTTGTTGTTGTTGTTTTTTTGTTTTGTTTTGTTTTGATTAAGGAGCTAGAATAGTACAAATTCAACGTGGTGTTCATTCAGTGAATTAAATACCAGTGAACAGTTTTTATCTTGATAAAGTAGACGTGCTTCCATGGAATAAAGGTTTTTGCCCAGTGCTGTGTAGCCTTTTTATGAGTGAGATATAACATTAAACAATTAGATTTCAGTAGACACATTTGATACTCTTTAGGGTATTGGGTAAGAGGGGACATTTAAACATTATAGTTGTACTTTTTAGTGGTACAACAGCTACTAGAACACCGTGTTTAGACTTGGTTCTAGAAATGTTGATGGGACACTGCAGACAGAACAAGGCAAATGATTTCTCAGAAGACTGGATGACCTGTTATGGTAAGAAATTCTGGGAAATTCTGTCTATCTTGGGTAGTCAAGGGGGTGTGAAGCGTTGATCACAGTATGTCAATAGTATCACCTCTAGCGAGCAGCAGCAGCAGAAGGAATAAGATTTGGAGTTTCCATCTAATATGGGCAGTGGATATGAGAAGAAGCAGCTGTTGCAACTGAAGCTTACACACCCAGGGTAGAAAAACAGAACAATTTAAATGGCAGTGCTGATTTGTTGGAACAGATTTCCCAGAATTGTGACAGACTGTACATAGATGGCAGCTTTTTTAGCCAAGACTGGAAGTGCTCAGTGCACGTCAACTGTGTAAGTAACCATGGTAACAGCTGAAACCAAGGAAAGTTCAGCAGCCCTATAAATGAGCAGTTACCCTGTCTGACAAAAAAGCCTTCTCCTCATGTCTGAATTGTAGTATGTCCTGAAGTTTTGCAAAGTTTGGGGAATGGTTTTTGAGCTGAGGGATGAACTTTAAGTGCTTTCTGGATTTTATGGATAGGGACAACTAGTTAGAGCATTTCTTCAACCTGGGTATCAAAAGTCTCTTGAAGAAACAGAACCCAATGCATTTTAGGACAGTATTCATTAAATCCATCACCTCAAAGAAGAAAACCTCACTTACAGTATTTCATGGCCAGACTGAACTCCAAAGGTCCACACACAGAGCTTGGAAAACACATTTTGAAATAAATCAACTCTTTCTGTTTTTTTCTCTCCTCTCATTCAGGGTGAAGGTATCTTTCAAGTGGACATTAATTATGAATAAGTGCAAGAAAAGTAATTATAAAAATTAGGTTATCTATGTTATGCAGTTCATCTCCCACTTATTAGGCATTTCTGATATATAAACACGGACAAGAAGTTTCAAACAGGTCTGAAGTACTTTATGTAGGATATCATTTTAAAGTTAAGAAAACTTAAAGCAAAAGTGTGGTGACGGTGTTTTTCTATATCCCAGTTTTGTGTTTCTACAAAACTGGAGTTTTAACAAATTGATAAAATTATATTTTTTTGTAACTATTTTGATTGCCTTTTCCTTTTATAGTTTCCAGCATTTTTCATTGGTTTTAGGTTTTTTTTGTTTCACTAAGAAGTATGTAAAAAAATATACTGATGGAGTACTACTCTTTTGTAGTTTAATGCCTTTTAGTATGATTTCCTATCTCTCATGCATTCGTTTGTGAAGATTCTAAAATTAATTCCTGTTCCTGTGGTTAATCACTTCTATCAGAGATTGTTTCTGTTTTCTAACCAGATGCTTTACAAATTAATACGATATTGATTAATCACATTCTTTATATCCCTAAAATCTCAGTGTTTATATTCTGAAGTCATAAGGTAAGGCCTAAATCTTCTTTGTTTAAAATTTTTAAATGTGGCCGTTGCATTACTTTCTTGTGGCTGTCCACTGTGGAAACAAATCTGAAGATAGATACACTTGTAAAATCATCAGTTTTCAAGACGATTTTACATATTGAGAGATGGTAGCTGAAAGGACAAAAGAGCCCAAGTGTGTACTTCACACATGCTGAGTCTTGGGACAGAATTCATCCCAGAAGGGGGAAATCTCTGTTTACAAATGTCTGAGTAGTTCACCCTGGCAGCTCTCAGGCCATGGCAGGGACTCCAGCTCTTCTAATTGGGGTCCAGAAGTGAAAATCCTCAGAAGATATTGCTTCTG
Source organism: Aegithalos caudatus (assembly GCA_013389925.1). Classification (NCBI taxonomy): domain Eukaryota; kingdom Metazoa; phylum Chordata; class Aves; order Passeriformes; family Aegithalidae; genus Aegithalos; species Aegithalos caudatus. The sequence continues at coordinate 57,807 of WEIU01021109.1, forward strand.
CCTCTTGATCCCTCCCCACCCACACACCTCAAACCATGTGAAGTTTACCTTCAGTCAGGTCATCAGCTCTTCAAAGGAAGACCTAAGAGACAGAAGCAGGAACAGATGAAACCCAAATAACCCAGAAATTACTGGTATTTCCTTTTTTCCTTTTTGCTGACAATGTTGTCAGTGAGTATTTGTGATGGGGACAACACTGGCTTCTCTGTTTCCTATGTGCATGCTCAATTAAATATTGTTTTTTCATTTACCTGGAAGAAGTCCCTTTAAAGGCTGACGTTATAGATCTGTGCTCCTATTCCTATTTTATTGTCTGATGACTTTGATACTCTGGACTTTATTATTGTGATCTGGGGTGTTTTTTCAGTTTGCTGCTGACTAAAAGCATTTTGAAAGCCATTGGACATTTGACAAACACAGCAAATTGCTAGTACAAACAAATTCACCAAAATTATCCCTAGAAATATTAGTATGGATGTCATGTTTGAGTTACTTATATGACATTTTCTAACAGGGATTGAGTTGTGGGTTTTTTGTTTTTTTTTTTAAATTGGGGATATTTTCTTTGTTTGTTTGTTTCTGTGGGGGTAAGGGAGGAGGGTACCATATTTTTGTAACCTTAAGGATGTTCTGAAGGAAATGGGTTAGCTCCCACAGTAAGCAGTGCCCACATTGGCTTTAAAATTCAAATGTTTCATTAGACTACCTTTTCCACTGGCATCTTTCCTTACATTCTGAAATCCTTCAAAAAAACTACTATAGAACATGGAGCTATCACATAAAGTTGATTTTATGTTTTCCCAGTCTCAAACTACTTAGTGCAAATAAAATTTTGTGCCAGTCAGCCTGAGATGTGTTACAGCACTGTTAAAGCCCAGCCTGTTAATTACAAATGTTTTGCACTGTTAGGGTGATGCACAGATTTCTTGGAAATAGGTTTCCTTCAGCAGCATGTAGTTTTACAGTACAGTCAACAGAATGTTGCAGAATAGCAATTATGGGAATAAGGAGAATGCACAAGCTATTGGAGTGAATGCTTTAATGCTGATACATTTTTCCTGATAAAAGCAACTCAGATAAGAGGATATGCAAGTTATTGTAGCAATTAGTTTTTCTAAGATGTCTATCTATATGAAACGTTTCATGGTAGGGAGAAAAACCACAACTTTGTAGTAGAATGCAAAGTTTATTACATTTCTAGACTACATTATCCTTGTCAGCTAGATTAAAGCATTCTCCTAGTTTCTGTCCTATATTACCCTAACAAGTGAGGAAATAATGTACTGTTGTTACAGGGAGTAGCTTATAAATTTTGACATAAGTGTGAGAGAAATCACTTGAAATGTGAGGCAACCAAGAGGAATAATTAGGAACAGCAGAATGATCTCAGTAATATGACAACAGTTTCTAAAGCACCCCACAGGATTGAAATCATCAGGTTTGCTTGACCTATATCTTTAATAATACAGCTCATTGCCCTTGTATTGAAGCTAGAGGGAAGGACAAAGTATAAGCTTTATCATGTTTTAGGAGAAATTGCAAAAAGTTTATTTATTAACGCAGCACGAAATGGCCCATTTCTATGATTACCAAACAGGAAAGCAAGTTGGGCCACAGTTCACCACACAGAACACTTTACAGTCAGGCTTGGCTGGCAAAAAATATTATGTAACACTCAAATAAGATAAATGGCTGCATTGGCAGTGGAAATAACCTTCTGTTTAATTAGAAAATAAGAGCTGTATGGGACAATAAAAATGGTTACTGCTGCCCTCAGTCACTGTTTAATAAATATGGTCGTGCTGAAGATAATGCTAAGTGTTATTTATTTGTGTAATATCATGGGCTCAGTAATTGTTCATGTTCTTGATAGTTACCCTGCATGTAGAATGAGTCCATTTCATGTTTTCTTTGTTTAATTTTTCGAAAGGAAAGAGGATTTTTTTAAGCTGTTTGTAAAAGCCAAAAGCATGTTAACACCTCAGTGTTGCTGTAACCAAAATACTGGTTTTCTTAGCTTACCTTCAGGACAATTAAGCTTTGAAACTGAGTGTTGTATACTTTCCAGGCTGGATTGTCTATCGGCCTTGGATATGTTTCTATGTCTTTGAGAGGTAGCATAATTTGAATTTTCAGCTGTCCATTTAAGTGTGGCTGTGTTCTGAATAAGTCCTAAGGTCTGGTTTATGATGGTTTTACCTTCCTTTGGAAGCGCTAAACGTGCAAATCAAGTCCAGCAAGGCACAGTGTGGAAGACTGAAGATTACAGTGTACCTTCTCCCTAAAGGGAACAGTTTTCTCTAGTAAATTGAGCATCATATTGTGCTATGTGCATATGTATCAAAAGTTTCCTTTCTCTGTAGAGCATGTTTATTGCTTATGGACTTTGTTCCAGGCTTCACCTCTTCAGGAACATACACATATTTGTCAAATGCCTGACAGTAAAGCAGGGCATTGGGATGCATTTCACAATATATTTTAAACAGGCCTGGTATCCCAGCCCTATTGCTTTTGGTCATAATCTTTCTATTTCAGATTTACAGTAAGTACAGGGATTTGAAAAAGGATATCAAAGACTTTTCTTGGTTTTATCCAAAGGGATAATTCACAAGATGTTTCATCAACAAGCTTCAACCCGTCCTTCCTTCCCTACTTTCCTTCCCCCCCAAATGTGGACTGTATGTCAAGAGGCAAAACAAAACAAACCAAACCCCCTTTTCTTCACACAATTCACTTTAAGCTTTAAAATCCTCCAAAATCCCCAATCTCCCTTTGCAGTCTGGTTCCCACTCTCCAGCTTTCCTCATCTCCCTCTGAAAGAAAAAAGCTCTTCTTTAAGGGACTGATAGGTTGTAGAGCGATGCTTAGCAACAACATTCCTGTGCCTTAAGTAGCTGCAAGCCCCTAGCTGAACCCTTTGATGTGACTGTCAGGGCAGATTTATTTTGTTTTAGCACATTGTCTACTTGTCCAGATGTATCAGGAGATAAAAAGGAGTCATGTTTACACTCTTTTTGGGAGGGGGAGGAGGGGAGGAGATGTAATTAAATCGCATTTTTGATGAATCTCTGAGAGATCGAGATGAAGAACAGAGGAATTGGCTTGAATATAGAGGGGAAACCCATTTGCCTGCCCTGACACCTGACATTGTAGGAAGATGAAGTGTAAAGCCATAGCACAATGTGTTGATTTGGTTCTGCTGAACCCTTTAACTTTGTGTTTTTTTCATGTGTTGGTAGTTCACGAAAGGCCAGAAAGGCCTATTAGAGAGTAGCAGTTGTGCACCATAGAGTTTTTCCTGTATATGTATATATTTGTCCAGGTTGAAAAAAAATGTGGTTTTCTCTATAATATTAGTGTTATAGATCACATATCCCAGAATCTCTGGATGTGGTAAGTGGCTGTCAATCAAATAATTAAAGAAAAAACAAAACAAAAAAAAATGAAATTGAGCCTTANTGGTTCTGCTGAACCCTTTAACTTTGTGTTTTTTCATGTGTTGGTAGTTCACGAAAGGCCAGAAAGGCCTATTAGAGAGTAGCAGTTGTGCACCATAGAGTTTTTCCTGTATATGTATATATTTGTCCAGGTTGAAAAAAAATGTGGTTTTCTCTATAATATTAGTGTTATAGATCACATATCCCAGAATCTCTGGATGTGGTAAGTGGCTGTCAATCAAATAATTAAAGAAAAAACAAAACAAAAAAAAATGAAATTGAGCCTTAGTGATCTTGGATAAACAAGTGTGCAGTGTGAGGCAAGCCTTGCTGAATTCTTCAGAACAAATACCACAGATAAATCCATTTTTGTTTATTTGCTTTTAACTTGCACATTTAGCAACACCATTCTGAGCTCTATTAATAACCTGTGGTGTGCAGTGACAAGTCTGATTCCAGCATTCAGTATGCTGTGAGTATGCCAAGTGAATAAAATGCTAGTTTTAATCTGCTGTTACAAAAGTTACTCTATTTGCATTTTAAATAGGTTACACTGCAGCACCCCCTTCTGCTGACTGAATAGAGTGACAGGAGGTTTGAGCTGCAATTCAGTTCTATTCCCCCATGACAGAATGAAGATGCCTTGAAAGCATTTTTAACCTTCCAATTTCTTAATTCCTGTGCCTGTTAAGAAAGGAGGTCAGCACAACTTGGCAACAGTCATTAAGGTACTGTTACCTTGTACTTTTTAGGATCTAGTTTTCATTTTTTTCCATGCTTCCTAAAAAACTAAGGCAAGCAGTAGGTATCAGACTGAATAGCGAGGCAAAATAAGAGCTCTAGCATTGCAAGCAATTGTGCCTGGCCTGTGAAACATATACACCATTCTGAATTCCTCTGATTATCACTGAACGTGCTTGCAAGTGATATTACATTACTGATATAATTTATGCAAGTCTTGGAAGTTCCCATCTAAAAAAGCAATTTAGCTTGATGATTTTGTCTTTGCTTTTGAAGAATCTATGGGTATCAGATTGGCAAAAGGAAGTGGAGAAGTTCTGAGTTATCTTATTTCAAAATAAAGGACTGTGAAAAGTAATGAGCTGCAGTATCATATGTAATGTGCATTTGAGTTTGTATGCAGCTCATAAACAGTTGCTATGCCATAGTTTAGCAGGAATCCTGACAATTACTCCACTAGTGTTATGTTTTTTAGCTGTGATGTAATTGGTTGAAAAAAATATTGCAGGGAATGTCTTAAGGAAACTTGGAATCTAATACATTGTCTATGCAGTTCCCTTCAGATTGGCTTACCCATGCTTTTGGCACCTTCTCTTGATGCTGTAATCTCTCAGAACTCCATATTTATCTTTCACTCCTTCAGAACTGTTGGACAATGAGTGAAATTCAATAAATGTCATGTTTGGATGTTGGTGAGGTTGGGACTTAGAAAAAGGTTATCATCCCTTAGCATCTCAAAATTAATTTGTGGTTCATGTTGCAAGGAGCTTCAAAAATTAGTTGTCTATGACAACTCAGAATTCTCTAGCAACAGAGAATTGCAGAGTTTTGTGGTTTGGGGTATGGCAAACTTATTTGTGACTTGCTTTGTCCTTAACCTTTTTTTTACTAGTGTGTGAGCCCATTGAATCCTGCATAGTGTAAATGAAAAGAAGGTAGCATGTGTGTTCTCAGCTTATGGAGGTAAAACTGCTGACAGAGAAGGTGTAAGGTAGAACATATAATAATTGTTTGCACTTACTTTCCCAATCTCAGATTAGGATTTAAGGCCAGCAGATTCTTCTGTAGTGTTTTATACTGCTGGGGGTCTTTTGTTAGGTCTTTTCATTAGTACCAACCTAAGAGATGAGAAAACATTAAGAAATGTATTTTAGGGATGAGTATGATTGAGCAACTTTGTAGCGTGGTTTGAAATGAATTTATTCTTATTTTAAAACCTAAGATTATGTTTCGGAGTGATTCGATTGCTTGCTGGATTACATTAATGGGTATTTCTTTCATTCACTGTTGTGTGGCTATCATGTTCAAGTGCTCCTCTAGGGACATACTCAACTACTGTAATGAGAGAGAACTGAGCCACTTGAGCAGTAAGCTTTAATTGGTAAAAAATGAATATATTAGAATGTGGCATATGATTGGGGAGAGGTGGTAATAGTTACTTCCCTTCCCTTTCATTGAACTGAGCCTGAGCTGAAGAATCTCTTGTATCCTTCTGCTTTTAAGTGCAATCAGCTGAGATGCACTTTTTAAAAAGACAAGGCAAATACTGTGAAAGGAGTTCACTTTTTATCTAATGACCTTGAAAAAATATTAAGAAGATGCTGAAATTCTTGGCTTTTGAGTGATATAAGTTGAAAAAGAGTGGTCTTGGAAGTCAAAAAGCCTAATGGGTGTTTTTGCATGGTATATGTTACAGTAGAACAAATCAATTCAGTCTCCTTAGATGCAGTCGTTGCCTTGTGATTATATTTGTGTAAAGTCTTGAAGCCTTTGATCAAAGAAAGGCATTTGTGACTAGGTCTAATCCAAGCTCTTTAAGGTGTTTAACTTGCACGGGGGGGAAGAGGTTGATAACAGCTGGGATTTAAATTTAGTTTTGCTGAACTTTTGTTTTGAAAGGATTTCTATTATACACTGCTTCCTTTTCCATACAGAAGATGGATCATTGAGTAAACCTAAAAGGGAAAGAGGATATGGGAGGAAATGGGTGGGGACTTGGAATTAATCTTCTGAAGAAAAATGTTTGATCAGCGGGTAGGAGAGTATGAAATCCTCTGATGTTGACAGCAGGCAACTTTCTGACTAGTGTGTGATTGACAACTTTGATGCTCCAGTGGGGAGCGAGTGTCCAGCCGTGCTCAGGCATCCTCTGTCTGTGGGTGGTAGTGTTAATAATGTGGCAACTGGGAAGATTAATTGTGGACAAGCAGCAGGATTACGAGGAGGGCTTCACAGGTCTAAAAGGAACAGTGGTAGGAAGGCCTCTGATCTGTCAGCCCAAAAGGAAATTAGTTAGGGCAGGCTGGAGCAGGCTTTAAAAGGGAGGAGGGGGGGAGGGTAAGATGGAGTAGGTTAAGAAGGGAAGCATTTAGGATATTAAGGCAAAATGAAGAGGATATTGAAAAAGGTCATGAGGGGATGGAACCAATGCTCTTGAAAGACCTTAATACACTACATCCTCTTACAGTACATGCAGAGTTCAGCCTGTTTTGCACAGAAGTGCAAAGTGACTTTTGTAGTCGCTAGAGCTGCCCCATTAGGTAATACCTGTAACTTGTTTCCAAACGAGCATGAGAATAAACTCAAATATTCAAGGATATGTAAATGCAAAATACATAGCAGAGAGTTGAGCTGTTTCTGCAAGTTACTAACTGCTGCGTGTTTTACTTCCCACCCTTTTTGGTAGAAGTAGGGATTTTGCCAATAAATTCTGGGTTACCATTAAAGAGGCCATTCATCATGCTTACTAATGTTATTAATCAAGATACACCACAGTACTCTTAAAATGAGATCATTTTGATAAATCATGTATGACATGAAAAGACTTTATTCCTTTTAAGTGCAATTTAGACTGTAATTTTTTTCCTCATTTATGATTCATGGGAGAAACATGGATAAAATTCCCTTGCACATTTACACCTTATCTTCAGTAATAATTCAAAACTGCTCTTAGATGAAAATTCAAGGGCTGATTCACCAAAGCTGAATGCCAGCTCATTATTTTCTGGCATTCAGTAGTCCAAAAATAATGTCCATACATTAGGTACTTTTCACAATAGCTGAATTTGGCTGCACACCAGACATATCGATTACACTCAATTAAGCCTAAATGCATAAGAATTATCTGATGTTCATTTGCATTTTTGATCCCTGCTTTCAACCTTGCAATTTAACATTAAGTAAAAACCAAAAGGTAAAGTAAATTCACGTGAGAAGTGATAATCTCTCTTATAAGAGAATAAGGGAATGCTTTGAATCTGAAATACTTTGAATCTTAAGCTTCACTACTTCTGTTAAATGAGAAAAATTCTCTTTCCTTTCTTGTTAAAGGTTACTGAAATTGGAAGGCCAACCAAAATATCACTGTTCTTCTTGTTGTCCTAATGCTACTGTAATAGTGCTGTCCAAATTTAGCTACTGTATTCATAGCATCATGTCTGAAAACATCTGAAAATAAGCTGCTAAAATATCTGGAAGGTATATTTGTTGAGGTCAAAGTCATACTCTTGATTATAGCTGAAACACTTATATTATTGATTAGATTTAAAAGTTCAGAAGTGGGGGTTTTTGTTTACTCCTGTGTTTAGAAACATAAAAATGAAATATCTACTAGAGAGATAATTTGGATAGCAGAGTCATTTAAATTTTACTTTCTCAAACCATGATTCAAAGAGGATTTGCTTGTCTGAGTTCCCCCTTTACTTCCTTCAACAGCTGAAATATTTGAAGGAACTTGTGTGGTTGCCAAAAATAGCACAGCATTTTTATTTTTGAATCATTGGTCTCTACAAATTTGTTTTGATCCAGCAGATGTACAGTACATCCTGATATTACACATGATGTTCCCTTGCTAGTACCATCCAAGTATTGTATCTTTTATTCCTTGAAAAGCAGAATTCAGAGATTAAACAAATATGCTTTTTCTTTTGTTTAGTCTAATTAGATTCCTCCACTCTTGAGAGCTAGTCGGTGTGTGGCTGACAATTTTCTTCTAAATGGGTTATTTTTTTCCTGTTCAGCAAAGTGACTCTAATTTATGCTGGAGGTTTAGCAGACAACTGCTAATTCATGGCTAAGTCTGCTTGGCTGTGGAGCAAGGAAGTTGGGCAATCCCATTCCATCCAGCACAACCTCCTTCCCTGGCAGGGATGCTGTGCCACCTCTTGGTTTTCCAGAGCAGCCCAGTGTGTTGAGGTGGGTGACAAAAATCCTCCAGCCAGCCCATTTGAACCTTGTGGCTGAGCTCCAGCTGGGGAGGGGAGACCCAGACTGGCTGTACCCTGCCATATGGAGTGCTCCACTCAGGGCTGCTTTTACATATTTTCTTGTCTCTTTACAGCTTCTTTCATGCTTCATCCCCGCCCCCTCACCCTTTTCTTTTTTTTCTTTTTTTTTTTTTTTTTTTTTTTTTTTTTTTTTTTTTTTTTTTTTTTTTTTTTTTTTTTTTTTTTTTCTTTTTTTTTTTTTCCTTTTTTTTTTTCCTTGCTGTATGGTTCCTAGGTTCATAGAAAAACAATCAAGTTCATTGCAAAAAAAGTTGTTTGTATCTGACCATTCCCTAGGATTGAATAGTTAAGGATTTAGTGTGTTGTTTCCCTCAGATTTAGTTTTTGATATTTTGTCATGGGGTTTTTGGTTGGTTGTGGGGATTTTTTTTTCCTGCTTCATCTTCTCCAATGTCTGTAATTTTGATTAACATGCTTTGCAAATCTGGTACTCTTTTTACAGTCCATTTAGTATCAAATACAACAATTTGGACAAAACAGGTTAATATGAAGAGCAGTACCTCAGTTTAGCAAGTGGTTGGTTATATGCATAACAGGGGGGCTGTGAGTAGTCTAACTTTATTTGTCTTGTAAGTCTTAAATCACATACTATGATAGACTGAAAAACTTGGATGACTTCAAGGTTTGCAAAACTACAAGCTTCTTCTGTAGTAATACCATTAGAATTTCTTTACTGAGTTATTTTTTGGCCTGTCCTATAAAATTGAAGCTACCAACTAGTTTAAACAGCTTTCCTCAAAGCTACTTGTACGTATAGTTACTTTCCCCTGCAAGAAGAACTTCTGATGCATATGTCATCAATACTTGAAGACAAAACTGTCACATGTCAATGCTGTCACTGTCACAATATTCCTGTGAATATGAAGAGTAATGCAATCTATACAAATCTCTTTGGAAAATAGCTTAGGGCCAAATGTCAGTATGTGGTAGGGAAAACAAATAGTTGTCTTTCTGCTGGTGCACAGGCTTACTCAGAAACATGATTTGGAACTTGAGCCAGTGTTTGTGCAAAACAATCCTAACCCTGGATGATATTCCATAGCATTAAAGTTGCTCTAACTGAATGCTTAGCTCAAAGGTAATGAAAACTGTTCTATATTTGACAGGGAATTATATACTGTACATAAAATAACAAAAAAACACCAATAAACAAACCCTTCTGTTCTTGCGTTTCCAAAAATTGGAAATAAAGCTAAATTGCCCCTTCACTCCAATATCCTTTTTAGAAGCTCTTGAATTTTGTTCACTCAGTGGTATATTGCTGAAATGGCAAAGTCTCTTCCAGTAATTTTAGGCAAAGCTATCATCAAGCTGTCAACAGTCTAAATTGAGATTAAAAGTACCAAAGAGAAACCTTCACTATTATCAGAGTCCCAAATAAGTACACTTGAATAGGCAGATAACATCTAGAGCGTACAGTATGAGACCACTTATTCTTCCAGTTTTTTGAGTGATTTACAGGGATGAAGGCTGATGTTAAATAGTGATGTTTTTCTCCTTTTCTTACCCAGAACTACTCGACCCAAAGGAAACACGTAGCTGTGAACAGATGCCTGTTGTTGGAATTAGTTTCAAGTATCACATAGCTGGGTGTAAGGGGTTTCTATCTCTCCTCTGACATGTTATGTGCCCTTGGCTCATATTGGTCATCAGAGAGATTTCCAATAATTCATAGTCCAGACTAGATTGAGCTGCAGGTTTGCAGTTCACCAAAATCAAGGTATTATTCATTCTGGCTGAAGGTGAGAGTTATGTCTGTAGCAATATGTCTCTGAACAAGAGGTTCCCTGAAAATGGTTTATTATCACTGGTGAGTCAGCAGAAGCAAGATAATCTCTCTTTTTTTTCATATCCCATAAGTAGCATCCTTGCTGTTTAGGCAAACTTGTCTCTGTTAAGTTCTGTTAAGATGTTTGTTTTGATGCATGATGCATCTTCATGTTGTGACCTGATTTTTCCTAGGGACAAAAATGGGATTATAACTATGGTCTGACATATAAATTGATGGCTGGTCTCCAAAAGCAAAAGCTTAGTATGCTAATCTAGTCAGTCACCTCTTAACATGTTATATACTATCATTTAGGAGTCCAACAGATACAACAAGGAAGATTTCGAAGTTGCAGCCTTTAACAAATTATTATCATGATTAAATTTCATTGCTACAGATTTCTGATTATTGTACTTGAGTTTGGTCTAGTTATAAAGAGTTGAATCAGTATTTATGCTTTTTCTTCCCCAAAACACTGTAGCCCCGTTTCATACTTTTATGTGAACCGGACATTGGAGAGCTGGGGGTTCATAAATTTTGAGGATATGTTCAATTATAAAGTGAGCAAGATTGAAGCGGATTCTTTGATTGACTTTTGCAGCTTAGAAGTCAATATATCATTAGGGAACAAACTGCACAGAAGATAGTAATTATTTTCTCAAGACTCTCTTTAGTGAATGATCATGAGATTCAAGAAATAGTTCAGCTTTTTATTTTTCTCTTTATTTGCTTTATTTTTTTCTATCAGAAATTATCATGTAACTTTCAGTGAATGCTGTCCTTTGTGTCTTCCATTTAAGCACATCATCTTTTTATGTCTGTTGAAATGAGTAGGCTGTAAATACTCCAGAGCAAACTCTCTATCTGAAACTGGACATATCACTACTGTGTCACCAGTCTGTCTAAGTTAAACTGGACTTTAAAAACTGACAACCATTCATATTCACCAGCATTATCTTTTATTTTCATATCTTTTCCTAACAATGCAACACTGATGTCCTGTAACTAAAAAGCAAGATGGTAAATGTGGCTTGTTTTAGCTTTATATTTTTAATTCATCTTTCCTTCAGCTGAAAATCCAGTGTAATTAAGGTTAGTTTATTGTAAACCATAGCTCTTCAGTCTAATGTTTTAAAATTGGAATCATAGGATCTTGAGACTTATTATGGAGAAAGATTTAGGCTTTTTCTCCCCTAACATTTTGCTTTAAAAGTTGTGAGCAAGTCCTCTTGGGTATTTATTTCTTTTATTAGACTTCTGGTGTGGGTTTTAAGTGTTTATCGACAACAATTCTATACACTTGTACATGCTTTTTGCATTATAGGCACTATAGTTTGTAATAGATCCCTTCATTTAGTTCACAAGGCAGTGGATGAGAAGAAACATTTGGGTTTTTTTCTTTAGATTTGAAAAGTACAGTATCTTAGCCCAACTTTCTATTTTCTATCTCCTTTCTTTCATGTGGACTCACTCAACTTCATTTTGGTAAATATTAACCTCTTTCACCAAGAGGAAAATTTTTAACGTTGCCTAAAGATTTCCTGACAAAGGTGGTAATTTTTTTTAAGCTGTCAGCTGTACGACAATATTCGTTTAGTAATGATACATAATGTCATTGTGTAAACTCTTGTGAGTAGAGCAACCTTGAGGAATTGCAAGCAGCCTTAACACAAACAAATTAATCCTTCATGGCTGGTGACTGGGTGCACCTGTTACCACATGGTAGCACTCATCCTGCAGGTGCATCCTCTTTGCCTCCTCGCTGACCTCCACTGCGAGCTCTGATGGTGTTTGTTCTGTCACACAGGCCTCCAGTGCTGCTGCCTCTGCCTCTCCAGAGATGCACTACACACCTCTGCCTGCTGGATCCAGAGACCTCACCAACCACAGAGGTACGAGCTGCATTTTATTGATGTGAACTGCTGCAAGGTGCTAAGCTTTGCTCTGAGGCCTTCCCCGCATCAGTTACTGCTGCATTTCACTTTACAGAGATCACCGTGCCTTTGAAACACTCTGTGAGAAAACCATACCTGTCAAGACTACAGATTTTTACTCATATTAAATAGGATTTACAGGTAGTCTACCGGGAAAGCAAATAAATCTATGGATAATAACGCTCAGTGATTTTTGTGTGTGTGAGAGAGAGAGAAAAATGTAAAGAGATTAGAGTACTTAAACATTGCTAAGTAGATGATTACATGCAGCATTGGTAATTTTAGAGAATTTGTAAACTTTCTAATATTTCTAACTGCTTTTTGGCAGTTCAGAAGTTTAGGACTATGATTTTGAAATGTTAACACATTTTCATTGCAATAAGAAGGGATTTTTCTCTGTTTTTTAACATTAAAAGTGGATCAGTCTTCAATTTCCTTTTTCACCAATCCTTAGAACTTAAAAAAGCACCTTGGGCGAATTCACAAATTCCTTCTGCATACCTATGAAATACAAAATTTAGGGAACAGGTGAAAAGCTGAAGTAGCCAGGAAGGGTGCATTCCAAGCTTTTTCACTTTTTTCAAAATGGAGAAATTTGTAAAGCTTGCAGCACTTTTTCAGCTTAAAACCAGAGCAACAGTCCTCTTACTTATTTCCCACATTACCCATTGATTCTACATTGATCATTTAATTGTGTAGTGACAGGTTTTGTTTAGTGTACCATGATCAAGGTCAGCCTTATACTTATGAATTGATGGTACCTTAATTTTAATGTGTGTCCAAATTCTGCAGCACTACAGAGGATGGAAGCAGCTTTAGTAGAATTCCATATTACTTGAAACCCTCTGAAAGAATCAGGCAGGTAATGAAGAATCATGCCTTCAATCAGGCACCTGAAGAAGCATCTGTGATTCAGGTGTGAAGGATGAGGAAAGCAGCTGATTAGAACGTAATCTGTACCAGCCTGTACCACTGTTGTTGTCCTAGAGCTGAGGATGAGTATGAAGCTACATCCTGGCCTTTCTGTGGATTCTTATGGTGCACTGGAAATCAGAGGTCCTAGAAGTGCTCTGGGTGCGTTGTATTCCAGCACTAAGCTCACTGATGCTTTTTAAAGAGAAGGGACTAACCAAAATCCTGAATTTGAGCACCCTCCTGGCTTCAGAGATTAAAAAAAAACTCTCCCCCCATAAAAACCCACAACCTGGAGCCCTTCCTTCTCCACCCTCCCCTCCTCTCCCCATTCCCAAGTTAAGTAGCTTTGATTTTCAGATAAGCGTGTTGCCTTTGAGGTTGGATTTCTGGTGTTGGATTAAATGGCTATGGTCTACTAATACAGTAAATAGAATGACAGAATCTTGAAAAATACCTAAGTTCTTTAAAAATACTTAAAGAATACCCTTAAAGGCCAGGGATCCTCAGATTTTTTTTTTTTT
>WEIU01021109.1:71435-103935 GCA_013389925.1 Aegithalos caudatus
TTTTTTTTTTTTTTTTTTTTTTTTTTTTTTTAGGTGATAGTGTATTGGAAGTATAGCTTCATGGCTGATTTTGTTATCTGACTTGACAAAAGAAATGCTAGTAGTGTTGAGCATCAAAAGCTGTGTGCCTGCATTATTGATTGACTTCTCTTGCAATGCAGCAGTTGTGTGGCTGCAGTAGATGTTGCAGACATGTCCAGCAGCTGTTTGTTCAGAGCAGGAGCTTGCCAGGCTGTAAGTACCCACTGTCCTCACCAGGCTTTCAGAATGCCTTCCCCTTTGCCATGAAAGGGAAAATTATATTGCCCAAATCACCAACTTTCTACCCTTAACAGTTCACATCATTTTTATTACTTCTGTCTTTACTCTTCCCAGAAATATTCTGCTCTGCATGCTAAATATGCTGCAGATTTCCTTGTGATTAAGCACAGTTATAAATAAAGTGAATGGAGAAGAGAGTGTCATCCAAAGAAAGGGTAAAGTTGGTCTCTTAAAGTCATTGTTAGCATGATTTGATAAGCTGATATATATATATGTGTGTGTGTGTGTGTATATATATATATACACGTATCCACAAGGAAAAAATTAAGGACACTTTCCAAAATTCCAGGTATAGCAGAACCAATTCCAAGCTTAGAACAACCTGCTGGCAAGGCCCATTACCTCAATCAACTTCTTTTATACAGAGAAAAATTTTGACGTTCACAAGCCCATAAAAGATTAATTGCAGTCAATAGAAAAATCTCCAAGGAAAGAATGAAATACTTAAGCATGCTATTTTAGGTTCTGAATATCCTCCATTTTTTTCTTCACGGAATGCTTTCAGTGTTGTAAAGTAGAATTGAATCAGCTGTTGCATATGTAAATATTGGCGGTTTCCAATGCATACTGGAATGAAGAATGCTGTAAGTTTGTGTTATTTGTCCCTGGAGAAACTTGTTTACCAGAATCCTGAAGTTTGGCAAATGGTTGGGTACATCTGTAGAGGGATTTTTGGGGGACTAGGAGGGGGAGCAGGAGCAAGCTGGATGTATTTGATTGGTACAGATTCACTTGGATATTTCTCACTCTATTTAGCTATGATTTTTTACAGAGAGAACAAAAATACATAGTTATGCTTGGGTTGCACCCCGTGTCTTACAGTTTTTGTGTTCATGCATGCAGTATATAATTCCCAGTCAGGATCTGGTCCTTTAGGCTGACTCCACATTTAGTACAGACAATTTTGGGAATGGCAAAAATCACACTCTCCCTTTCAAAGCCCACAGAAACAGCATATGACAGTGTGATGTCAGCATGGAATGATATGGAATGATCACTGCAATATTATATCAAGTGTTATGATGCTTGACTATATAAGTACATGAAGAGAGAAATAAATATTGCATCAGGTTTTTAAGTTTTAGAGAATTTTTCCCCATCTTGGGAAACTTGTTTTCCCTTATATTATAGTGTTACTTAGACCCACTTTTCTAAGTTGAACCTCACCTCTCTCCCACTGCTCATATTTTTCAGTGAAAATTCCACAGGCCTTCTATTTAGATTTTGGGCATCTGACAGCATTATGACTTGATTCTTTATGTGATCTAATTGATATCCTATTATACAAAGCTTCCAAAGTGTTAATTTTGTAGCTGGCTATATTTTTGCTTTGATTCCAGAACATTGATTTCAAATTTCTAAGCATCTTTCCTTGGTCTTTGTTAAAGTAGGATTTTGTATTTTACTTTATATGGATTTAGAATCCAATGATTTACTTGTGTGAAGTCTGTGCAGTTCCCTTATCTACTTAAAAGGAATCAGTTCGAAGACACAGCCTCCTGTCATACAAAGTGCTTCTTTTGTTTCTATATTCTATACATTGCTTGTGTTGTTCTAGCTTTCAAATTTGCTGGTGAAATAAAATATATAAGCCCCACATTCCTGTCTGCTTTTTCAGACCTACCTTTAAAGGAAAAAAAAAATCAGATGGAAGAGTTACTTATTGTTGTTTTTAAATAGAAAGGGTTGTGCTCCCAAAACACAAAACTGATGAAACATAGTGGCCTTTAGAAGCAATTGGCCCAAAATTTGGGGGCTTATGTAATTTTTTAAAATTAGTTTGTATATATGGCCCAGGTACCCTTCTGTTCCTTATTGATAATTTATTAACTGGGTACATATCTTAAAACAGAAACTTCAATTCTTAACATAGTGGACATTGATGAAAAAGGAATTTTGAAGTCATAATAATGTATTTTTAAGGATAATTTGTCTGATGTGTGGAAAAAGGCCCCTCACCCTTTTCCTCACTCAGGCTGCATATTTGCTTTTTTTTTATAATGGCATCCTTGCTAAGGATGTGCCTTTATGTGTAAGCATTCAAACTCAAATTGCCTTCTAAAAAGAACAGTGCTTTCCAGTTGATGGGGAAAATAGTAATTTATCATTCTATCTCTTTAGAAACAATATCACTAAGTCATGGCTATCATGAAAATCTGTTTTTCCCATACAAAAACATGTGCTGGATGCCTTTTGTACAAACAGTTATTTTATAACATTGTCTATTGTACCTGATTTACTTGAAAACATTAATTTGCCAAAGCCATTTGGTTTCCAGTAACAATTTACAGATGATGATTCCTTTTCTTGTGCTCTTGTTTCTGGGAAAAACCAGTGCTAAGTCTACCCCATAGCTTACTGGTAAAAGGAAGAAGCAGCAGTTTCCATTAAAAACTAAGCTTGTATTTGTAAGTAGTTTTTAGAACCTTAGCTTGGATTTAGGCCAAGGTTTAATAGCTCTAATCTATTATGACCTGTAAAAACTTTCTGAACAAATCCACTGTCCTGTTTTGGTGTCCATACAGTTAATTATCCAAGCATTCTGATATGTGCAAGCATTGCATTGTCTTATATTTGAATGATGAGTGCCCAAAGGGAAAATTGGTATTTGTTCTACCAGTACGTTTCAGTCAACTGACAGATGTGTTTTCTTGTTTTATGGTCTGATCTTGAAAGTCATCAATTGCATTTGAATCCCATGCCCAGAAATCCAGGAACAGAATATTTTGAAGCTTATTATTAACCTTGTAAGGGTAATTTTATAGAGCCTTTTTGAACAAAGGAAACAAGACTTTCATTTTGCTCTCAGTTTCTCTTTGTCTAACAGAGTTGTGCTGAAGGTTTCTTTTGGAATGAAGATCTTTCCAAACTTACCCATTCTTAAGCAAACAATTGCATGTAGGCTTATAATCTGTTAGACACCTGAACTTGCAATGTTTCCTTCTTCTGTGATCATTATGCTGTGATGTTCTACTAAGAGTATTTGGCAAAGTAAATTTTCACTCATTACTGGTGTGTTTATACAAAATTCCTACTGATTGGTTGTTAGGGCTTGCCACACAGAAAACAGCTAGTAGCTTTGTAGGGGTTTAGATAAGTACTAGGTCAAGACAAAAGTGTACTACAGAATGCACAGTGAGGGTTTAGCCATCCAGTTGGGCAGGAATTCACAGTCCAGTACACGTCAAGGGAAGTCTACTACTTTCAAAATCTGATGTTCAAGGAAAAAAGTAGAAATTTTGGAGAGCCAGGAGTAGTGTAATTAAAGTGATTATCCTCCAAGTGATTACCTGTTCTGTCTCAATTTGCTCACCCTGCTCATACATTATAAATATTCTTAGGTTCCTATGGAACTAATAATGTCCATCAATCCTTCCAGATTTTGGTCTAAGTTTTAATATAATACTTTAAAACAATTGAAGTAAAATTATAAAATTGACACACACCTCTCAATAATAAATGTAAATACACAAAGTTCTTATTTTACACATGCATTGTGAAAAGCCATGCTGTCTTTAAATCACAGACATAAAAGCAAAGGAAATTGGTTTACATAAAACTTACTTCCAGAAAGATAAGTATCCTGTTTATATTATCACTGCAGTCCTCTCTGCTGTTGTTATTGACACAGTTGTTAGGTACTGGTTGTGTTTTCAAGCCAGAGGCTTATTTAGAGTTTGAAATTGATTGCTGGGGAAGTTGCAAAGCAATTTATACGGCAACTTATCATAATTAGTTAGTTTTCTTAGTGTGAACTGCACTTTATGCTTGTCAATTGATTTTCCTTGTATATGCATAAGGCAGCTTATTGTATTCTGTCAAAGAACCTCAAACCCCAAAAAACCCATGGTTAGTACTTTATCATTCAGTTAACTGAATGTATCCATATCTGTATATAGGATGTATTTGCTTTAACTTGTTTAATAAGTAAGAATAGGGTGAATAAGAAAATTGCAAGCAGATGCACTATGTGCAACTTCTGTATCAGGCAAAGAGGCCGTGAATAGTGAGATACTTTCTTTACTTTTTTACATAAAGTGTCCTTTGAAAATCCCATCATTTTTAAGCTGCATTATGTTGTGGTGTGTCCTAGACTGAAGACTTCAGGCCAGGATCTTCTCATCATGAGATGAATAACCTTAAAACAAGCAAACAAAAAAGTTTTCAATAGCATGGAAGAGGCAAGATCATATTTTCCAGGGAACACTCAAAAATAAGCTGTGACATTTCCTATTAGTGCCAGAAAATATGTCCCAACAGCGAGATGTGATGCGGTCATGACTTAGCCTCAGGGGGAGTGGGTGGAAATCCTTTTGACACTCTGGGAGAATGCTAAAATAAGGAGTCTGTTAAAAAAAATCCCATGTGGTTTGACTGTATGATGTGACAGACTGGGTTCTAGTTCCTTGGTTTTTAGTTTGGAAAATGGACATTAATGTAAGCTCAAGACCCATGGGAGAAGCATGGAAACAAAGTGATGGTATAGATGAGTATCAGAGTGAGAGAAGACTTGGTTAAGAAAAGATTCTGTTTTCTGATATTAGTTCCCTTTACATAAGGGTATGTGAAAGAAGAAAACCCATCAGAGGTGAATGGGGGTTGTGTAGTCCAGATGTGTGTGAAGGTAATGTCAGAAACTTAAAGACTTGTGGTGCAAGATAATCCTGGTGCAGCTGGAAGAAGGCGGAGCAGACTGTGCTGGATGGCTCCTGCTGATGCCCGTAGACTCCCCAAAGCTTACACCAGGAGCTGAGGCGAATTTCTCATTTGCTGACTCATTTCTATTTATTCAGTGGTGCACCTGTTTTCTTAGCTCTGACCATGATTTTTCCCTTCCAATTGGA
Organism: Aegithalos caudatus; assembly: GCA_013389925.1. Taxonomy (NCBI): domain Eukaryota; kingdom Metazoa; phylum Chordata; class Aves; order Passeriformes; family Aegithalidae; genus Aegithalos; species Aegithalos caudatus. The sequence goes on from WEIU01021109.1 coordinate 76,601, forward strand.
TTCCAGTTTACTGCTTTCTCAGTATTTCTTATCTGTTTGCTTTGTGGGGAGAAGTATAGGTAGAAGGAATGAGTGGAGCAAAGTAGGTGGGGAGAAATGCTAGAAGGCACACTTCCTTAGGGAAGTGCGCTCCAGTAAAATTCTTCTAGCTAGTAACTGAAACCCACTTGTATTACTATTTGCCAAGTCTGCAAATGCATTAGGCATCTCTCCTGGTTTTGTGGACTCATACGCATTCAAAAATTTTGCTTTTCAATGGAACTGAGATGCCCAATACCTACACATGTGACCAACTCAACTCTCAGCTGTGGGGTGTTTTTTTGCTGGGCAGTCATGAAAGAGCAGGTTTAGGAGGGTCTCATGTAGTCCCTTTCCTGAGGCCTATTTTATTTGTTTACTGGAATAGAACCACCACCAATAGCTTTGCTGTTTGTGGACCGAATTACCTCGTGTGCTCAGTAGTGATAATTTCTGCCAGCATCTACATGTTTCTCTGTAAAGCACAATGACTTTCCCAAATGTGGAATAAATTATATTTGGATTTAAGTGTGACCTTGACTAATATGGTTCAACAAATAAATTTTCTGGGTCATTGGATTCATATTCTTGTCACAGGGTCAACAATTTTTTGTCTGTGTATACAAGGAATGTTGGATTTGAATCAGGATGCTGTAGATTATTGAAACTTCAGCATAAAAATATATTGTTATCTTTTTGTATATTGCAGTGATGGGAGAAACCAATCATGTGAAAGTAGGTTGGGGTAAATGAGGTGGGGATGATATATAAAGTGACTTGCAGTTTTGTGTAAAGTCTTTTTTGATGGCCAGAAAAGTTAAGATTTGGTTTTAAATGACAGCATATTTTAATTTGTGAGACTTCTCTGTGTTCTGTGGTTTGAAACTGAACCCAAGGGATATGACTGAGCTGACCAGAAGTAAGTTCTAAGAAGATCACTTCCTGGTGTGCTATGTCTCTGTGGGAATAAAATATGTGTGTTTCTCTGGAAGAAAATTTTAAATAGAAAAAGAGAGTAATTAGGTGGTTAATCAAATTCAGATTAAATTATTATTAAATATCTTAGATGTTGAGTACAAAATTCCCATTTTATTTAGTAGTCTAAGACTCAGGCAGACTTTCATAATTGACAGTATTTTTTTCCAAATATTATAGAGATTTTCATTTTTCCACAGTGCACATTCCCCAATCTGACTGTTGAAGACCTGACCGTTTTCCATATTTTTGTCATTCTGAGGTTTTTCATTGTAAATTTTTCCATATTTGCCAGAACTAGCAGTCTAGGCCCAAGTCACCCATACAAGTGTCACATCAGAGGGAATGTGATTAATGAGGAAACAAACTGTAACTTCATATTTTTGGTAGGCCAGAGAGTGCCTGATATTTCACAACATAGCTCATTTTGTCATGTTGGCAATAAGAAACCATAAGAATGCTCAAGCAGGATAACTAAAAAGTGGAAGTAATGTATAGAAAACACTTTTATAAGTGGAAACTTTGGATCCAAAACCATAAGCCTACCTAAAATCATCTTTGGATATGTAGGAGAGCTAATGATGCAGTGTATATGCAACTGAAAAAAAAAAAAAAAAAAAAAAGGTCTAGTAAATTTGCCATTTGGCCTTATAATTTTTTACAATAAAGAATTCCAGTCATCAGCCACAGTATTACAGCTCTTCCAAAGAAATTGGGTTCAAAGTACACCAGTGCCATGCAATTACAATCTCCTGAGAGATCCCCATGTTTAGTTAGCACTCTAGTCTAGCCTGTTTTTGCAGGAGTCCTCCAATTTTATCATTCAGGCATTTTTATGGCCTCATTGGAACAAATAAACAAACATCTGGAATCATGTGGTATATTTAATTAAAAACTTTGTTTGGCCAGAAATAGTAAAATCATGAAAAATTGCCTGTCTTCAAGCTCAGAAAGGCCAAATGGTGAAGCTGTTGGCTACAGACAGTTTTACAATGTATTGAAATTCATAGATATGCACACCTGCTGCAAGGCCCCCCCTTTTTTTTTTTGATTCATAACCATTAATGAGTGTTTAGTGCACAGATTGTAGCCCTTGTTTAAATGGGAATTTACTGTTTTTAATAACATATAGACACGTGTTGATATATTCCATACAGCCTGTACTGTTCTGTAGTACACAGACACCATAAAGCTTTATATTATTGGTTAAAGAAAAAAAATAAAAAGAAAAAATCTTTATGGTGCATGTTCCATTTGACTGTTTTTTTCATATTAGCATGTTTTAATTCCAGAGGCAGTAAATATCTGGCCCATGCTAAGGGTCTGTGTAGCAAATGTTAGAAATGTGAAAGATGGTGTTTTCTCATTAAAATTAGAATCTGTAATGAAAATTTGAGGTTTTGTTGTTATATTTAATGTACTTTTTGAGGAAATTCTCAAGCAACTCTTCTTGCTTTTGCAGATAAAACTGCTTGATGTCATCTGAAATATTACTGTATGGTCACAAAATATTTTACAGACCCCGACCATTATTTATGAAAATTAATTTGTATTTTGGGCTACTATCTATTTGAGATACACAAATATAGGCCTTTGAGCACATGAGACATAGAATTTTAATTTTGAGTTTGTGCATCTTGGTTTTTTAATAGCTGAGCCTTCTATTGAGAAAATGACATACACACAGAAAGTAGTACTTCATCTGAATATTGTTCACTGTTCTTCATATTTCTCATGATTAAAATAATGTGGCCATTCCATTTTGAGCTGTTTCTCTGAGAATTTAGATTTTTTAGCAGGATAGGATGGATGGAATACTTACATGATTTTGGCCACTGCCCTGTAGTTGGTGTTACTGACCTTAATGAAGAGGATGTGGGTGTCATCTGAAAAAGCACTAATTCCCACATAGTCAACACATGTAGAAGTCTGCTTTAAAAAATGGGGGAGGGAAGAAATTTCCTCCACAGTCAGAAGGGCAGCCATCTGCATAACAGCAGTGAAACTATTTTATCCCCTTGTGTGTTTGTTCTTTAGAGCGTGCACATCTTGCTGTAACATCTATGTTTCTTTCAAACTGTGGACAGCCAAAAACATGCAATGTATTTCACATATCCTCGTTCAGAGTGTGTACTGTGGTACAAGTAGGTGAAGGGTCCCTTTTAAAATTTGATTTCAGGAAAGAAAGGGGTAACTTTTTAGGATTTCATTGCATCTTATGCAAGAAGAGAAATCTGTCAACTTTTTACTGGATATGAATATCTGTATTCAAGATGTAATGATATATTTACTGATCAAAGTTCCTTGCAGAGCTCTGAAAGCAAGTTTTAAGTAGGTTGATGGCTTCCTTTTTTTTCCTGTTTTGTGATATTTTTGTGGTCTGTTAATAACCTCATTATAAGAAAAGTAAATGATAGGAAGCCCCATGACATCCTTCACTAACTTTGTATGCCCTTAAGTAGAGAGATCACACCCGGGGAGAAGAAAGGGAGGAGACAGGTAAATAATAAACATAAACAAGTGCAATTGGTTTATGTCCTTTACCAAATAGAGGATGGCTGATCCTTTTTCGTTGATATTCATTTTGTTACCTTTTACAGTCTGAGATATCTTGAAAATTGTTTCTATTTACACAAAATGAATTTCTTCTACTATGTGATTGACAACACTGATATGTTTTCTATGACCCTTTTTTGTCTATGACTCTAAAGTGCTTAGTAAACCTAGGCAGCCACCTGAAAGACCCCCCACCTGTGGCTGCATAAAACCGAAATAAAGAATGGAAAATAACCCATTGAGTATTCACTTTCCCACCCACTGAGAGCAAAATGCAATGTAGTGCAATTTTAGTAGTTGTGTGCCACTGGGGAAAATAGGCTCCTAAAATCACATAGTGAAGCATTGGAAAAATTCAGTGAATTTGTACTAAGCGCTGTGTTATAAAACCTAAGGAACCGTAGGCTTTGCTTCTCAAGTGAAACAGATTTGTATTGCAGTTCTGTTAGAATGCCTCCAATTGCAGTGATGATATTTAGCACAGTAGGCTGAAATAATGTAAGGCTGGCGAATACAAGTCCTTTCAGAGGAATGCCTACAGAGGGGGATGCAAGCAACCTTCTGATGTCTACTTAAAGACCAAACAAGACTGCAATCTCTGATTTGTTTTTTGGTTTTGTTTTTTTTTTTTTACTTTTGCTCAGTGTCAGGCCCCATAGAGAGACCTGGAAAGAGCACATGGCCCCAGCTGCCTCTTTCAGAACCGTTTCTTTTACTAGACATGGCTTCTCACATCTCCTAGAGAACAATGTCAGTGTCCACGTTGTGCCTGAGAGGAAGGAGAACACGTGCCTACCAAAATTGCAGGGCTGCCACACCACAGGGCTGGATCTCCCCACTCTAACTTGGCTTCCTCTGCACCCACCACTGCAGGAGCAGGGACTGTTGTAGCTGGAGTCAGGTGTGCTTATAAAAACTGCATCTATCCCAGCTCCACCTTGCCTCACAGGAGAGACACAACTTCTTCCCAGCTGGGAGATGGGTTGTTTTTCTGAATTGTGAGTGGGAGCAGCCAGGCTTAACAGGAAATTTTGTTTCCATTAAATAAAAGGAGTGGGCTCAATGGAAATAATCCCTTGGGCCCCGACGGAAGAATTGGAATCTGTCTTAAAGCCAAGAGGTTAGCAAATACCCCCTCCACACACACCAAACAAACCATCCCTCCCAAATCCACATAATTAATTAATTTGGTAGATTGTGTCTGTCTTAAAGGTAGTGAATGATAAATTTAATGGGGGCAAAAAATACAGCAACTTAGAATAAATAGATTAAATATAATCTATTGCATCATTTAGAAGCAATTTGGTGCTGTCAAATGCCAGCCATTACTGATTGTAAAGTACATGATATGTCAAGAAAAAGAAATACCAGGTGAAATTACAGTAAAAAGGAGCTACGTACACTCAGCTTATAATTGCAGATGTAAAGTTTACCTCTGCCCTGTAATCTGATTCTAGATAACAATGGCAGTAGAAGTGTGGACGATAGCTGAAGGATCCCTTTGCTGTTGTTTCCTCTTCACTTTTGTTCCACTGTCAGTATAAAAAGTAATTCCTTTAACAGGGTGAGTTCAGTAGTAAAGTGAAAGAGAAGCTGTCAACTAAATGAATTTTTTTGTGTTGAAAAATCTGTTTGTTATAGAGGAGTATAATGGCTTTATTCAAAAGAGAATGAGATGAAATAGAACATCATGAGAATATTATGAGAAGAATTAGAACGTCAGGAAATGCCACAAAGGAGAGTGAATTTGACATGTTGTTAATGTCTGTTAATTCTTTTATCCTGCCAGCTCTTAAAAGTTTGTTGGATTTTTTTTTTTTTTTTTTTTTTTTTTTTTTTTTTTTTTTTTTTTTNGTGCTCTCTGCATGTTAGGGAAGATGGCCCTTCAGATGAAATTTCTGGATGAAATGAACTAGTTAAAATAGTTTGCAAGACTTGGAGATGGAATTAATTTAGGACATGTAGGAAAAATAATTCAGGAGTTCAGGAAGAAGTTGTTCCCACAAGAAGCTAAAACATAGACTTCAGTTTAGCAAATAAATAAAGAAAAAATGCAAAATTCTCGTATGGTCTGCAAAGTAAAAAGAAAATTTCAAAGAGCTCTAGAAGTGACTTTGTCAGTGAGAATAGATGCCAGCTTGCTGTGGTTGATATGATACCTGGGAATGCACTAAGTGGAAGATGTGAGTAGGAAAAGGAATGTTTCTTTCACAAGCAGAAATGCACTTGTAACCTCAAATCTTCCATCCTAAATGGAAGCAGGATTTTCCTGACAGATTAATATTTAGGATCAAAGCCATTTTGTTGTGGGTTTTTTTTTTGTTTGTTTGTTTTGTTTGGTTTTTTTTTTGTGAATGTACCACCTAAAGGAGCTACAGTGTTTCACCAGGGAGTTGAGCCTTTGTCATTCTGTTTTTCAGTAGCACAGGCAGGAAGGGGAAAGCCTTGATACTGCTGCTCTGAAATTCTGTGGGTTGCTCAGGATTTGTTCCTATGTATGTGAGAGAGAAAATGTAGAGCTATTCTGCTGCAATTTCAGAAGATGCCAGTTTCTAAGGTAGGGTAAAAAGTTGTGCATCACTTTAATCCCTTTTAGCAAATTTGGGAAGGCAAAGAGCATCTGATTCTTAAAATCAGATCTTGGCAGTAGGGAACCCAGTTTTAAAATCTGTGTAACTATTGTAGCTCATGTAATATGAGTTGTTTAAAATTAAAACAGAATTATTCTGATAACACTGACTATTAATGGGACCTTCTTCAGAAAATGCTTTAAAATAAATAAAGGTGCAAGAGCAAGTTCTGATCTGTGAAGATCAAACTACCTTTCATTGGAAGTATTTTTTAAGTATGGTGATGGAATAGAGAATGAAATGAAAAGCAAAAGCCAAAATAAGAATGGTTTTATGTTCTCTTAAGTAAATGAAGTAGCACATTCCTTACCTGAAGTTTTTACTTGTTTTATTACTGTTTTTTCTTCATGGGTTTGAAAGAATTTTCTAAACTTCCAAAGCAAACTATTTAATACCAGCTTGTAGGTTCTCTGAACTGCCCTAATTTATGAATTTTGAGATAAACCTATTTTTTAAATGCTATTGTATAATAATAAAAAGATATCTCTTGTTTCTTGTCCATTCCCAAGTCTCATAAGCCTAATAGAAAAGATTTTTCAGTCAGTCTAAAGAAGGGTTTCTCTGATGTGTAGGTTAGAAATACTGTTGGAAGCAAATACATTAGTACAAGAGGGGAATCTCTAGGTAATTTCTCCCCGTGGCTGTAGTTAAACCTGCACAGATTATGGGGAGGAAATCCATACACATGCTAGACATCTCTGTGCCTTAAAACAACTGCCTGCAGGTGTTTTAGCCATGCACATGTGGCTCGATATATGATGAGGCTTTTCAGATTTTCAGCCAAGTCTTCACTTGCAGGGTAATGAAATGTTGAGGGAGAGAGAAACAAGATACATAGCCATGTAGAGGTTATGATGTCATATGTGGTGAGTTATTGCTGTTTTGATACTTCTCATAAATTCATTCCAAATCAATTTCTAAGCCATATTTCTGTACTATTAATTTAAAATCTTGGAGAATGTGAGGTTTCTGCGTGCGCACACATCATATGCTCTCTGTAATAGTCAGCCATTGTGTCTGAGCTGAGGGAAGCATCTTTACCTAGTCACTGAGCTACAGCTATATTCCTTATTATTAGGTTCAGGCATCTAGGGAGCAAACTGATGTCAGTGTGGAAGGATCTAAAATTCACTTTCCTATAGGAAAGACAACCAACTGGGCATGGATTTTTTTGAGTATCACTACACTCAAGTGTTAGACAATATGTCAGTTTGGTATCACATCCTAAAGTGTAGCCCCAAGCAGCTTAAAAGTTTGTTGAGAGTAACAGGAGAGTAACTCAGAGACTTACTTCCACCTAAGGGTGAACTTTACCTGTAGAGCCAAGTTATAGATACTACAATGCCTTTATACAAATACTGGGTTAGTGTATTTTGATCTCGTTTGCCAAGCTCTGCATTGGCAACCGAATGAACAGAAGCATATGGGTGAATTCTATCCAAGATATATGCAAACTTTCTGCTGCTCTCATGAAGTAGTTTAAATGTTTTGATTGATCATCATCAGTACTACTATTTTGGTGATTCTTGATTTGAAAATAGTCTTGGAGTTGCTTAAGAATAGCTTGATAAGATTTAACCTCTCTAATGAGAGCTTGATAGATAACATGTTTAAATTAGAAGGGGAAGGGGGGCAGTGTGAAATTGATCATGTTGTAATTTCAGTAATCACATGCACTGAAATATGTCATTGAAAAGATACTTAAGAATCTTAAATCTTAGGATGCCTGTCAGATTTCTTTTAGTCTATGAACAATGACAATCATAATTTGACGGTGAAATACGGTCAGAGCTTCTGTCTCCTTGACAATCACTCCAATATTTAGACAAAAAAGCACATTCTCACAGATTTCATTAGTCAACTTGTGCTTTTACCTTTTCCCTCATGTAACTCAAGTACTCTGAGAAGCCTAGACAAGCAGAATTGAGTGCTCTCTCTTACCAACATGAGAGAAATTACCTATACGTATGAAAAGCTAGAGGAACTTTAAGGTCAATTACATGGATTGTTTGAATTACCCAGGAAATATTAGAGTTGCACTTGATGAGTTTGTGTGTGCTCTTGAGCCATTTTCAAACCTCCTCTAACTGACTTGTACAGTTGAATTAAGATTTTTTTATCTAATTTTTTCATATGCTGTTGCTGTGATGCTTCATATGTTAGAAAAAAACCCCAAAATTTAAGAACACCAGAAAAGGCTTGAAGAGCTGCTTTGGGCAACAAATCAGGGGAAGTGAGGAGATTCTGATTATTAATCAGAAATGCAATCTGCATTTATGAAATATCTTTTATGTAGATTGTCTCTGGGCACCCACAATGTCTATGGAGCTTGGCTAAGCAAGTGAATAAGCTTGAATGAATGGGAATTTTGAAAGCAGGGAAAGAAGAGAGCTTGATCTGATGTCATAAGGCAGGGAGCTTTAGAGCCTTGGGGCACAATTAACAAAAGGGTCTGGCACCTGCCGTCTCCAGTCTTTGTATTTGTTTAGAGGAAGATTTAGTAATTCTGGTCATGGGATGTTTCCTTTTCTTGTATTCAACCCACTGTGGCTCAGAATCTGTCTGAATATTTCTGGTAATAACAAGTGGTAAGCATCCTTGACTCAGGTGAACATAACAGGTGAGGTTACTTAGTGAAGCTCATGAGAGATTTGCCTTCTCCTTTGTCACCTTGAGTCCTCCACTCCCCTCACTTCTTTCCCCTCTGCTTAACAGCAGAAAGGTGGTGAGAAATAAAACAAAGGAATTTATGTTGCTTTTACATGAGGATTATTGCAGGCCTTAAGAAGTTTCATTTTATTTATATATTTTTGTCCGTTATTGATGTAAATGGCATTTCTACTGAAAAGTTGGGGTTTTCCGAAAAACAATAAGAATTTTAATGAAATGTATGCTAATTTGGTAAAAAGGTGAGGATGCTTCTTTGTGTCCTTTACCATCCCCGAAGATGTTATGATTTCTCCTTATGAATGTATAAAAGGGAGCATTTTTCTCTAACAGTTGTATTGTGATCCTATTTGGGAATACTGACGCTTTTATGAGCCCTTGGTCAAGCATGTGTGTGGCAAGAAGTTATTCATGGCCTGATGCAATTTATTTAGTTAAATGGACAAGATAGGCAGTGAACAAAAGATAGAAAACAAACATTGTTTTCCTTACTTTCATATTTGAGAATATGAGGCAGACAGCACAACGTACAGTGGTTTAGCCAAAATGTTTGTGGCACTGTATGGTTTTAAGTATCTCATTTTTTGGACTGTAGATTTAAAAACTAGAAAACCCCTTCCAATAAAAGTACTCATGTCATAGGCCTACATACTTCCTAGATAACTTCAATGTTATGTCCTTTATCACCACTGTCCACAAAGTTTGTTTTCTTGGTACAAGGGATTAGTTGTCCTGTCTGGATCATTCTGACTTGCCCTTGTCACTTTTCTTCTATTTTTGCAATCTATCAATATGTTCATATAATTTTTAAGACTTCACATAGAGCATAGTTAAGCTTGGCCAGAAACACTGTATAGTAATTGAAGCCTATACACTTCAATAAAATGGTGTAAATCTTGATGTATAAATCTCATGAACTGCAAAATCAACAAGAGAAACAGGTGAGGGGGAATGTAGAGTGGCAGGTGAGAATTAATAGTGCTGGTCATCATTGGCTTCCTGAGCACATCAAGGAGCCTTCAGTTCAGATAAACTACAGATTTCAAAGGTTAGAGGTAAAATTCTTCTAAATCATACAGATCTTTCTAGGAGACCCTCATTTGTAGTGGATGGTTGTGGGGGTGTTTTGGTGTTGTACAATTTGCATTTTAATAAATTATTTTCATTTCCATATATGATGCAGTGTCATTAAAAGGACATGACATTTACTAGTGGATCCCTTTTTTTTTTTTTTGGAAAAGTCTATCCTTTTAGCAATTACAAAACATAGTTTCAGGAAAGGAGCAATACCTTATTATTTAACTTACTCAAACCCACTCCTTTCTAAACGTATTGTAAAGACAGTGACAGCAACCCAGCTCAGCTTTGATGGATACAAGATTAGTAAGCCAAGGGCTTTTTCATCAAGGCACAAGTTTGTTTTTTTTTCCTGTCCAGTAATCCCAAAAATTGAAATGATGAAAATTATGGTTTTTTGAGTTGTCCACAAAATTGTTATGTGATCACTTCTGGTGCTGTGTCGTTTCTTTGCTGAAACTGATGCTATTGTGGCTATAAGCTACTATAGCATAACAGCTGTTTATCAAAATATTCATGAAAATTTTCTGTGATGGGAGAAATGGGCATGCTTGTAATACTGTTTCCATGGAAAAAGATGCATGGGCTTAGATTTAGTCAAAATTATGCCATACTGTTCTAAACTTGACAGAACTAGTTCAGCACATAATCCATAATAAAATAGGAACTGTGGTATTTAAACGCTAATTCAGTGCATATCAGTTTGTATGCAAAGACTCCGTTTCAGATATTGCAAAACAGGTTTTCTTAGTAAATGCTACCAAAGCTATGGCATGTATCCCAGTCCTGGGATATGAGTAAAGTCTTTATCTGGGCTCCAAGCTGCGGTTCCATGGTTTGCTCTCTCTGCCCAGTATAACAAATAGTGAATGTTGCATGCATTTTTGATTGATGAGGTATCGAGGAGGATTTAGAAATCTGAAAACCCATATTATTATAAAGATTATGGAATAGTGGGAAATGGAGCCAGGAATGTACCTATAATTTAGGGTAAAGAGTAATAATGAGTGCCCATAAAAATAAATAACCATGATGTTAAATAGACTGCAGATCATTTGCACCTTGAGGCTTTTCTCAGATTTTGTGCCAGTAAAGAAATGTGGTAATAAGGCCTCATGTATTTAGGCAAAAGAGTTTCTTATGCATGAATTTTATTTAGGCAATTTGAATAATCCCAGAAATATTTAGGAGCATGAAGGGGACAAGAGAAGGAAGATGAAGGCAGAAACATGAAAAGTCTGCACTATTTGGAAGAAATACTTTATGTTTAGATTGTTCTTGATCATCCCTTTTTTAAAATTGCTTCTGACTTTTTCATGGCTGATAATGCTTGTCTGAAGTCTGTTCTGAAGTTGTAATTTCAGTTCTGTTCAGTGAGAAAACCTTTTTGATCACTGTAGACACGCAAAATGAAGCTGTAAGATTGCTGGTCAATTCTTATAACAATCTTGAAAGTTCTTTCCCAGTTTGTCCTTATCAGTCAAAAAGAAAAATACTTCATGTATTTCTTCCTTCAGAAACATGCAGATATTGCATGGATGCTGCAGAGCAGAGGGTACTTTTTCTTATACCTGCAAGTGTAGGAGAAAGTGTAATGTGAGGTTTCATGGCTGAGAATTTAAAAGCTTCTTGCTCATTGCTTCTGCTTATCACAGAACACTTTTTGTTCAGATAAATATTAATACTATGCTGATTTTTAAATAAGGTTTGTGCATGTCAGTATTTATTCACAGCCCATGTTGTAATCAGACTTGTTTGTAGTGTCTGTATGTGATAATCAACACTGGAACCATGTTTTGCAGCTTCCTTTCTTTTCCTAAAGTTTAACAGAAATTGTTAGTTATGTGTTTAACATTGCAGATCAGTGATTTCCCTCTTACAGATTTTGCAGATTCAGGCAGTTTGCAAATCATTTGGTTGTCATAATTTTGTGTAAGAACTTTTTTGGATATCTTTCCTCTCTGACTAAATTTATTGAGCTATGAGTAAAGTAAATTTGGAAAGCAACACATTTTTAGTAAAATGTTGTTAGTTCATTGAGAGGTGGAATGGACAGCAGTTTTCTCCATACTTCAAGTTCCCAAAGCAAAAAAGGAAATTTATACTCTCCATTGAGATATAAACTAGTTTATTTTCGGTCATTTATCTGAAAAGTTGATGCTCACCATAATAATTCATCAAACATTTTTTGTGAAGTATATCTGGCAAGCCTTCCTGGCATCAGCCTTTGAAATTCTGAATTCTTGCATCCTGTGGGAACAGAGTGACTCTCTCTTCTTATTGCACATCTGGAAGGAATGCTGCTGCCTTTTTGGTTTGTCAGGGAGAGATTGTTAGGATAACAATTTAACCTCTCTAAACTGTTTGCTAGTATCTTTGGATTTGTGAATATGAAAGAGGTAAAATGCTATAATTTATAAAATATATTCATATTTCAGTTTTAATTTTAAATCAGACAATAATAATTATTTTTTAAGAATAACTATATTGGTACATTACTGGGCTTTCCATGAGGAATGAAATTCCGTTCCTATACATATGTGATGTGCATTAACTCCATTGTCTTACTTAATCTCATCAGACACTATGGTTAAAAAAAACCACACAATTTTTATGCTTAATTATCTGAATTATTTGTTTCAATTGAAAAGATATTAATTCAGTTTACTAAGGTAAACACCATTATTTAAAAGCCAATCCCTCTTATTGTGACATATTTCATATTTAATAGGAACAATTACATTTCTTGACCTAATTCAGCAAAATATCTGAACTGTCACCTAGATTCCATTATGTGCTTTTGTCTTTTGCTGAATATGGATGATTTTAAACACATGCCTAAAAGACTTATTGAATGAAAGACTCTTGGAACAGGGGTTAATGCTGTTTGCAAGCTTTATGTTACTAAAAATCTAGAAAAGATTGAATTTGGTTTAATATTTCAATGAAAAATGGTATAAGGCAGAATGCCAACAGGAGATGCATTAATAATCCATAAACCTGTGGTAGCCAACTAATTTGGGACATTATAGGAAATCTTGGCTTTATGCTGCCAATATTTCTAATATGGGTTTCCATCAATAAGTGCAGGAAATACTAAACTGAGTTATTAATCTGCAAGGAAGAAACTAAAATTTAGAGAGATCTGATTTCTGTTCAGGAAGAACTTTTGTTTTAGGCATTAAATTTTAATCCAATGTATTTTAAAAAATAAGAAAGGGTTCTATATTGTTACTCTGAAAACCTGCACAATGTTTTCACATTACTAATTAGTGGCAGAATGTCAGAAATCTTTCATTAGAGTGTCTTTTTCCTTCCATTTCTGCCACATCTCTATTTCTGACTGGAAGCCTTTGCATAATGATTCAATATGTATTTACTGTTATAACTAATACTAAGTATCATGATGAATGTACATACTGAATTACCCAGCTTCCTGCTTGCCTTGCAGTTTTCAGAAAACACTACATTATCTGGTAGAAATTTCATTTCAGTGAGATCTCATCAAAAGCTTGCTGATAAGAAGCAATTGGAGCAAGATTGGAGCAAGAATTGATAATTTAAAAAAAAATATTCCTGTATAGTTTTATTAATTTTATCCTTGGGCTTCCATCTTGCCCTAGTGAAGTTTTCTTTTAGCGGATTATGCAATGCTAATCTCCTTGGAATTTAGTGATTGTCATGCCCAAAGTAGATATTAAGTGTGAAATTCCAGAAAGGATTATCACCTTCTATCACCTAACTAAGCAGGAGCTATGACTAGCACTTTTCTTTTCCAAGAAAGAATGGACAGATGAGGCATTTGTAGTTTCGAGTCCTGCTGCAACCATCACCACTGGAAAGTGAGGAGGAACTTTCTGTCAACATCTGCAGGCAGCAGAACAGAGATACCTCCAGGGGTGGATTGTGCCCTTTCCAGCATTCATATTCACAACAAAGGAATGGGGAGAGTGTGATAAATGTTCATGTCCATTACTAGTTGTTTATATTCTTGATCTGTATATAACTTGTCAAAGAAATACCCTTCCCAGCTTGATCTGAAATAGCAACATCTAGGATAAAGATACTGTGGTACATTCCACTGTGAATGTAATAGTGCTTATTTCACAAAGCTTATAGAGTTTTATGGTTTCCAGCAGGGGTACCCAAACGATGCCTCCAGCTGTATGTGGCCTGCTAGACCAATTTGTCCATCCTCTGCTCTGTTTCTGGCTGCTCCCTTCCCCAGGAGCCCCTCCAGTGCTGGCACTGAGTATGCTGCAGCCCTGGATTGTTCTGGCAGTGACAGCCTGTTCCTGGCTAACCTTTTCCCCATGAGTCCTTCATGAATGGGCAAAGATTTAGCTGTGTAAATGTGCTATAATGTTAACACTTAGAGTCTGAACCTGCTGCTCACGTCCAGATCAACTTACCAAGCTGTGAATGTGCTGTAGGTCTGCATGGAGAACTTCATCAAGCTGCAGCTAACTGCTGCATGGAAAAGCTGGGTACTCCAGTACTCCTAATTTGGGAGGAGAATGAAAGCTGAACTTTCTAGGAGTTTATTTATTGTCCTCATTTGCCGTTTTTAAAATGAAAATTCTAATGTAGAGTTTGAAATTTTCAAAACCATTTAAATTTTAATTATAGTAGTTCTTAGGGCATTCAATGCAGTAATATCAAGGTCAGTAGCATTAAGAATGCAAATAATGAAGAGTTAAAGCAATCAAATCAATAAATAGTAAAAATTGAATTTGGAATGCAAGGTTTTTAAATTTCTATAGAACTTTGACCAGTTCTCTTGCTAAAGATTTTTTGCAAAAATTCCAAAATTATAATCCAAACATTTGAAGGAATCTTTCTGTCTTGAAAATACCCTGAGTATGTAAGAAATTTATCATACTATGGCATCATTTGAAACAAGAGAAGTTCTTGACTTTTTTCTGGTACTTCTACACTATTATCACGGTAAAAAACAAAACAAAACAAACAAAAAAACAACCAACCAAACAAACAAACACTTTTAACTACTATTTGGTTTTTCACTTGGCTTTACATTTTTGGTGTAGGGGATTAAAGTTATTTCTCAGCTATAGTATAAACATTTAAAGTAATGATAAGGATAATTTCAAATATGTCCTTCATATAGTAGCACAAAAACAAGTTGGCTGTCTGTTTTGCAATGGTCAGTACATTGTGAAAGGGAATTATATTCATAGTGGATTTTAAATTTTATAATAAGCATAAATGAGTTTAGGTTTAGAACACTTAAGAAGTCAGTTATTCTATTGGTATGTTTTGTACTTAAAACTCACTTGGTCTTCCAGCTACTGTGTTGAGTTCTAGTCCACAAAAAAGCTTCCAAGAACTTTGAGGTCTTGGTGAAATAAAAAGTGAAAAATTATCTTCAGCGCTAAATGCTGAGCCATTTGGTTGTGGGGTTTTTTGACTGTTTTGTTGGGTTTTTTTTTTTGAGTCTTGGTGGTTTCCCCTGCCTCCTCCCATAGGGATCTGTTAATCTCAGGGGTTTTTGTGGTCTAAACTATTAGTTCTGCTGTGCAGTTGATTCATTCATTCATCAGGATTTTAGAGAACTGCTAGAGGGGTTGATAAGTGATCAAATATTAGTAAAAGGCTTACTTCACTAAAAGGTAACTTGTTAGCTGCAAATATGAAAAAAAAATCCACTAATAATTTTTTTCATCTTTCAAGTAATGATTCCTGGAAAAGATCCGATGTGTTGAGCATTTCATAAAATATTCAAAAGTCTACCTGAAACCTAACCAAGTGTCCTGGTTTTGGCTGTAAAAGAACTAATTTTCTTCCTAGTAGCTGGTTCAGTGTTGTGTTTTGGTTTTAGAATGAGAATGGTTGATAACACACTGATGTTTTAGTTGTTTCTCAGTGGTGCTTACTCTGATCCAAGAACTTTTTCAGTTTCCCCCTCTCCCAGTGAGGAGGTTCAGGACAAGCTGGTAGAGAGCATAGCCAGGACAACTGAACTGGCCAAAGGGATATTCCATACCATGGAATGTCCTGCTCAGTACAGAAACAGGGAAGAAGTTGGCCAGGAGGGCTGACCACTGCTGGGGGACTGGCTGGGCATCAGTCCAGAGGTTTTATTCCTCTCTTCTCTCTTCATTACTATTTTTTATTATATCTAACTTTATTTCAATTACTAAACTGTTCTTGTCTCAACCCATGGGTTTTACCTTTATTTTTTCCACAATTCTGGTCCCTATTTCACAAAGGGGAGGGAGGGAGGGAGTGGCTGTGTGGTACTTAGTTTCTGGCTGGGGTTAAAGAGCAATACATAGTGTGAATACTAGAAGTTAGACTGGGTTCTGAAGCAAATGATATAGCACAAGTCTTTACAATAAGATAAAAATGTAAATTTTATAAAAGAGCATCAATACAAACATTGATGTCCTGTCTATATTCTAGTAATTGCTGAGGCAAACGTGTCTTGCCATTTGGATTAAAGCTTTCACAAGGCATGCTGTAATCACTGAAACAGGGTAATGACTTAATCTCCCTGAGGAGTTATCCCACTCTAGTTTACTGAGAGATGTTAGCTATTTGCCCACATGGCATACACCATGAAATTCAAATTGAGGAATGAAAGATATGTGATTCAATCCTCTACTACCTTCTGCTGGATGCAATTCCCAGAACAACAGTACACACAAAGCTAGTAGTAAGATAACTTCAGTCAAATTGTGATATTATGTGCTTCCTGCTAGAATGCTTGGATATCATTAAGATGAAAAAGAACAGAGTGTGAATTGGCTATTGAATTCTTAATTTTGATCCAAAGGAAAAGTTGAAATAGATGATGGAATCATGAGTGGATCATCTTGTGAAATCCCAGATGCTCTCTAAATCTGCTGCACCCTTGTCCATATCCCTATTTCAATATTTCTGAATGCCAAAGTAGTGCAAACTGCACTTTTTAGTTATAGACCCTTTAGATTTTCCCCAAAACCTTTTGTCTTGATGGAATTTGCTTGATCCAGTCCTGTAGCTCTGCTTCTCTCTGTCTCTGCCAAATCCCATGCTAATTCTGTCTTTTATTGCTTGGCATCCTAATCTTTAATGCAAGATTTGAGTGATGCTAGGAACTCCTTATGATATTTTTTGATTATGGGGAACATTATTCATGTGGTCATAGGAGTATCAAACTGGCTAAAAATAATACTGAAAACAAAGCAAGTTAAAATTTTAAGAAAAAGTGAATGGTGTCAATAGCTGCACAGAGACCACCCTAGAAAATGCATGTTTGTGTGATGACACCCACCAGTATATGTGAGAGTAGACATGGAAATTAAAAATTTACAATATGATAGGAAAACAAAAGCATATGAGTTGGGGACTGGACATATGTAACTCTTGCTTTACCATCTGTAAATGGAAATCCAAATGTTGTAATAACTGGAGTGACTTATTTGAGAAGTAGCTGTAGCCTATTAGGAGTTCAGTATGTGGTAATGAAAATGGTTAGATGTCTAGGAAAATTGCCTTTTCAGAAATAGAGGAGTTAAATAAAAGATACTTGTTTTGTCTCTGCTAAGTAACAAGAAGAGCATGGGTTGCATGAGAGGCAGCGCATCTGTGAATAATTAAGTACTGTATATATAGGCAGGAGCACAGAAGAATCATCCACATCTTTCAGTACTGATGAATAGCTGAACAGTAGAATGGAATGAGTAAAATAAAAATGATGTCCAGAAACAGATGGGGAGTAAGTAAAAAAAAAAAAAAAGGCAGGGCCTACCAGACAGAACTCTTGAAAAAAGGTGAAAATAACCTGTACCACTGGCCAAAAAAGAATCTGTAACTGTCTAATGAAAGGAGACAGAATTATCACTGGGATGGTTGTCTGTAGTATGTAAAATGAGGAAGTGGAAGGAAATTGAGTGAAGTCAAGGCAGAAGCTGAGTACTGGGAAAAGCTGAAATGTTATTGTCTGGAGAAGAGCCTTCAAGTTTGGTTACAGAAACTTTACATTGAAATGGACCTCTGCCATCAAAGGTCAATAAGTAAGAAGAGGGAATTCAGAGCTGACCACTTAAATACCTGAGACATTACAGAGAGATTTGAGAAATGATAGTTACTATCTTTGGCTGAACAGTGAAAAGAAACAGGAATACCTTTCTCAACCATAAAAATGCAATAAATATTGGTGAAAGATAGAAGTTTTTTGTGCCTTTGCTGCAATTTACCAAACCATCACCAAACCTATTAATTTTTACATTTCTAAAATTTTTATTTGGAAGTTCTCTGGTTCTTTGAGGTGCATTTGAAATTTTTAGATGTCATTCACAATTGGTGTGAATAGAAGTTTTAGTATTTGCCCTCTTCTATATTAGAAATATTGACATGAAATAATTAATGCAAATTCTATACCAAAGCTGATTTTTGTACCTTTGGGTAAGGGAGGAAGTTTTATGGTGAAGTTTGTATGGCTTTTTTTTTTCCTTCCTGCATAGAATTGGAGCTCTTATTCCTTCTTTTATTCTTTTTATGCCTTGAAGTATCTGAAGGGAGAATGTTGAAATGATGGTGCCAGGCTCTGCTCAGTGGTGCGGGGCAATAGGACAAGAGGGAAGGGGCAGAAACCGATGCACAGGAAGCTCCACCTGAACATGAGAAAGAACTTTACTGTGAGGGTTATCCCACACTGGTACAGGTTGCCCAGAGGCTGTGGAGTCTCCTCACTGGAGATATTCCAGAACTGTCTGGAAACAACCCTGTGCCACGGGCTCTGGGGTGGCCCTCCTTGAGCAGGGAGGTTGGGTAGATGATCCCCCTGTAGTTCCTTCAAACCTGACCCATTCTGTGAGTCTTTGATTATCGTCTTTGCCATAACCCTTCAGATTTTCCAGTCTATTTTAATTTATCCTTAATAACCATAACACACTGACAAAATATGAATTGAGTTACCAAAAGATATTGCAATTTCTGTCATGCTTATTTCAAGCTTTCTGCTTTGTCTGGATGAAGATGGAAATACAGAGATGAAAAAGAAACTTAAAAAACCCTAAAAATCAAATTCTAACTAAAAATAAACTGTAAAAAACCATGCTCAAAAGGTTTCCTTGAAAAACTCAGGACTTCAAATTGCCCATCCACAAACTGATCTAAAGCTGTATATCTGGTAAAATGCAGTAAAAGGATATTTTTAAGGTCTTTTTCTGTATTTTTGACATCTGAGTTCTATTTTGCTGTTGCCAGTGTGTTCTCAGCTGTGCCAAAAATGAGCAGATCTGTGTTTCCTTTGTAACATCAAAATGAAGACATTTATCATTAAGATTTATCATGGGACAGCCAACCAGATGGTTTGGTATTTTAAAGGTGAACTGTTTGGGTCTTGTTTAGCTCATGTGATCTTTCAGTTATAGGAAACTGTATCAGCTGCTCACTGTAAAGACTTTTTTTTTCCCCTTCTCCTTTTTAGTAATGCAAAAAACATTATTATAATATCCAATGTGGCATGGATTGCCATTTTAGAAAGGAAACCAAGTTATAAGCAAGTCTACTGATTTCATTCCAATTATAATGTGACCTCCTGTTGCTTTGCATTGAAGCAGCATTCATTTCAGACACATGCTGATAAACAACATGCACAATAAATGACCTTTTAGAAGGGGCAATTGCAAGACTCAAGTTTGGAATTTTTGCTCATACCAAAGGCATTTCTTTTGCCAAGTCTGTAGCATGAGGCCAGAAGGAATGCATTTCATTATACAGAGACCAGACTTACTGGGAACAGAACCTCGTGAGCTTTGAAATGTTTTCATTCAAACTATATTCAGATTTCAAGTCATTAATGATTATTATACAGACTAGCCAGTGTAAGGCACTGAGACAAATGCAAGTCTGTACTCCTCTCTCTTTTCTTACTAAAGTTTGAAGAATCTTTAGCTGTTTGTTGGTTCTTACTGCCAAGGAAGATGAGAATGCTTATTTGACCCTGAGTTGTAAATCAGTCTGGAAATCTGAGGAGAAGACTATTTCCCATGAAAGGCCTAGTACTTCCTGGTGCTTGTCAAAGCGGATATATCCTGGCAGTATCTTTGCCTAGATCGTTTTGGTACTTTGGATTCTGGTCATTGAATGGCTAAACCATGCAGAGACAAGAGGAGAAGCAGGTAATTTGTTCCCTTGCACCTGAATTAAGGGAGTTTTCAGTTTATGTGGAATGCGAAAAGGAACCAAGGCAAGGTTTACAACAACAGGTGTTATAACAACAGTACCTTTTATTAGAGCAAATGATGTTTAAACTCTTTGGACAGATATGCCCTTCTTTAGGTCTGTTGTCAGCAACAAAATGTATCTGATCATCTGACAAAAATGAAAAAAAAACACAAGGACTGGGAGGAACAGCAAGCCTGAAGAAGGGCATTTCTGTCCAAAAGCTTGCCCATCTCTTTTTTTCTCCATTAGTTACTCTAATTACATTTATTGCTTCCTGCTTCAAATGATGTTTGTCCTAGAACATTACAGTTACCTCTACAACCACACTAGTGTTGGAAAAGGCAGTGGTGACATGTAAGTGGAAGACCAAACCTGACTCTTTCTCCCTGCTTCTCCTTCTGCCCTTAATTTCACCTGATTCATTGTTCCCTAATTTTCTCTGCTTATTCTTGTGTGCTCAATACTCTGATGTGTACAATTTATCAGCCTTGGAATATATCCCAGACACAATCCACAGTGAAAATGGGACTGTTGGCTTGGGTGGCTCCTTGTATAGACTGGAAATTAAGGAAAGTATGAAGTCCCAAATGATGTCTAAACTGAGATGTATTTGGCCTTAAGGTATTCCTTTTTTTATATCCAACAATTGGATTCATAGAATCTTGTTAAGTGGCATCAGAAAATGAAAATAATCTGGCAGCAGACAAATTTGTAGTGTCTTAATGGTTGATATTGAATTTTCTTGGTTTTGGTGTGTTTTTTTTTTTTGGTTTTTTTTTTTTTTTTGTTTTTTTTTTTTTTTTTTTTTTTGCATTATTTGTCTTCAGAATTGAGACTGTGTAGTTCAATTAAAAACAGTATAATTTTTAGTAAAAATTAAATGAAGGGGTTATGGTAAAAAGGTTAGGTTAATGGATCTCTTAATATAAATGGTCACTGGAAATATGGAAAGCGAGTATCAAACTTGCCTTTTTCCTGCCACCACCTCTGCTTGGAAAACAAATCAACAGCAGATTGATGCATTCTGCAGTTGTCACTCTTCACTCAGCATATGCAGTCTTGCTTACCATTTGATGATAGGTAAAGGCAATCAGCTATTTTAGGCCTGAAACCCCCGAGTGGTAGCCTTTCCAGCTTCTCCTGTATCATACTTTGTGATGTAGCTGAAGTCCGTGGGATTTTTCCTGCTCGATCTTGAATTTTTTGGCTCTTTCTCAGTTGGAAGCTTTTGCCATACTAGTTTTAACTCCATTCAGGTTTACGTTTTTACTGGTCATACTAATCCCATTGTCTTTTAAAAGTACTTCACCTCTTATTAGAATACTGAGTTTTGAATCCATAGAAGAGTTTATTCCAGCATCTCTTTTTCACTGTATTTGTCCGGTTGCAGCTATACAGTATTCAAAATTATTTGTTCCCCCAAGCCCCACTATTTATTTTTTTCTGATTTTAAAAAAAATTTGTCATATGAATTACCTTATGAGACTGAAAAATTGCATGCAACCTTAGACCATATTCTATACAGTCACCAGAAATTAAATCTGTTCCCAATCAAAATTGTTTCATATCTCTCCCGACTTCTTAGGGCTTCTTATAAGTTATGTGGTCTTGGGGAGTAAAGTAAGACTGTTTGTAAAATCTGTTGCTACATCAGAACCAGCATGAGACTGATTATTCAGAAGAAAATGTGTATTTTTTTTTAATAAATATGCAAGAAATGATAATGCATTTCTGTAGATAGACTGTGTAACTTTTAATAAGTCAGAACTTCCTTTCAACCAGTATCAGTATTCAAGGACCTTTTTTTTACTCAGAAGAGTTATTGACATTTCAATACTGTTTACATGTGTTAAATCTCATTGCCTGCTTCTTGTCTATCACTGCTTCAGTAGGAGATTGTTCTTTTAGATGAATCTTAGAATTGCAGAATATCCTCACTAAGAAGGAACCCATCAGGATCATTGAGTCCAGCTCCTGGCCCTGCACAGGACACCCCAAGAGTCACACCAGGAACCTGAGAGCATTGTCCAAACACTGCTTGAGCTCTGTCAGGCTGGTGCTGTGACCACTGCCCTGGGGAGCTGTTGCAGGGCCCAGCCACCCCTGGGGGAAGAACCCTCTTGTGGTGGTCATGTATCACAGCAAGGATGCAGCAGTGCCTCCTGCAATATATAAATATATTAGAAGTGAATTGGGCATGCAAACAGGAATTAGGAATATCATGTTAGATTATGATATCACGTGTCTAATATTTTTTTAAGAATGTATTGAGTAATATTTTATTTCCAGGGGTTTCTTCATTATTCCTTTGTGGCAGCTTGTATCAGTATGTGTGTGTATAAATAAAAGAAAAGCGAAAAGTAAGTTAGAAGAAATGGAAAACTAATGATTCAAGAAATCACATAGCATCAGATAATTCTATTTTGAAATCATAGCAACAGCACCCAGAGGCATAAACTCCCCAAATTGTTAGTAAAAACCCCCTCTGATATATCCAGTGATACAAAAGCCTGAAGGCATTCTTTATTAGTGCCTAATGTTTCCTGAAAGAAACATTTTGCAGACATTAATATATGTTCTTGTTTAATTTTATAATCCAGTTTCTTTGACACTTATTTACTGTTGCTTTACTACTTGGCTTTAATGTTCAGCATTATCTTTACAGCTGTGAGTATTTCAGGATTCTCTAACAGATTTCTACCTGTACTTTAAGAAAAATATTTATATCTTGTCTTCAAGACTTTTACCTTTCCACACACCTTTTTAAGCACCTCTGTCCTCTAGGCTTATGTGGCTCTCAGTGGAGCAAAGGGAATGCCAGAGGAGCCCATAACCACAATTCTCAGCCAAGCCCCTAGCATCTGCAGTGGGATTTGAATTCAACTGTAGTCCCGTGATGTAAAGGTGGATTAGTTTGTGTTTTGACAAATTATTCCTTCTGTGCCTTTTCAGCCTTTTGTCTGCTGTTGCATTTATTCAGAAACATATAATTTAACATTATTGCTTAGAAATGCAATTGGTCATAGGAGTCCTAGACTCATTCTATTCATCACCAAGAGCTGAAGAAATGAATTAAATGGACAGACATTACTAAACTATTTCTTTTGAAGAATCAGCTGTTTCTTCTGATGAATTTGGCCCTCTTCTAGCTTTGTCCAAAATGAGATTCCTGAGTGTAAGCTCTCTGTAGAGGAAAAGTGTCTTCAGAAGTGATACGGAGAACAAGCACGGTATTCTGGCAGGCTGGACCAAGGGTTGGGATCTTCAGAAAAGTTTTCTTTGGGCTGGGCTAACTATGCCAAGAAAAAAATATTGGGAAGACACCAGTGTGCAGGTCTGTCTTTCTCCTCACAGTAAAATTTTCATCAAAGACAGAATTATGTAGCACATTTTTCTTAAAAAGGACAGAATTTATTGCCCTGAGATTGAATATGTGAGCACGTCTGGCAGCAAGGGAAGAAAGGAGAAGCTGCAGAAGAGTTGAATACTAAGATTTCAGAAATTGGCACGAGTTTCTCTTTGTTTCCCATCTGGTTTAAAATGAAGACATCTTTGAACACAATAGAAATATTCTCACCTATCTTGTTACTCCTTCAAATTATGTCAGTTTATTGGAGTGAATTTCAATTACATGCCCACTCGCCCTTGCCCTATGGAAGATTGAGGGATAAATGCTTGTATTGTGATAAAGTTTCTGAAAATGAAGTTGATCCTAACAGAGAAGCACAATGCAACTTTTGTGTAGAAAAATCAGGGTAAAGTATCATTTTAATTTAAGAGGACAACTCACTTCAGTTTAAGAATTTGACTGGCTGATGATTTTTGACAAGCAATGTCACTTCAAGAAGATTCAGATGAATGAATTCCAGAGCTCAGATCTAGCAGCTGACTCCAAAATGCTGTAACTCTGTGTAGTAATGGATTGTTTTGGACCAGAGGGAGAAAAAAAAAAAAAAAAAGATTGAAATGCTATGTAATTATGTGGTTAACCTTAGCACTTATGTTTTCTCTGTCTTTGCAAAGCCATTAATTTAACAAGGTAATCAGAACAGCCAAAAGCCTCAGATTTTCCTTTTTTCATCCTTATAAAAACCCATCTGAATAATGATGGAACTCAATAAATTACAAAATAAAATGTCAAGCTAGTACATTCAGTTTACAGTCTTGTGTTATTTAAAAATTGGATTGCATTTTAAAACTGTGTGGGCAAAGGAAATATTGTTGGATGGTTCAGCGTAACTGAATATTTCTTTCTATTCAATTGCTATATTGAAAAGAAGAAAGCATCCTAATATTTTTGCAACTGGAGGCTGGATAGGTAGGAAAAAGCAATTGGATTCCTAGCACAAATCCTTTGAAATGCTGTGTGCCAGTCTTTGTGTTTGAATATGTATTTTTCTTTTGCATACTTTCAAGTGGCACCTGTTCATTCAGCTTTAAATTTGTCTAGGAAAGTTGTTTTGCTTGGATGCGGAAAAGTATGATAAATGCTTCTCTTGGTCTCTACTCCTCTTTAAATTAGACTGAATATCTTGTGGTCAGTCTGTGACAGGGTGAGTAGGTGTATTTTACAGCAATCTGAGGACTAATCCAGAGGCAATCTATGCCTCCAGATTTTGCCAACAGGATGTCTTATTGGTTTCATTCCCAATATTTTCTTTTGTACTGTTTTGTTATTCACTTTTAAGATCATGTGATTTTTCTTCTCTATCTCTATTTGAATTTTATTAGAGTTTCCTACCAGTTTGTTTAAGGCAAACCCATGGAATAGGCACATGGTCCCCTGAAGCCATGACAAAAGGCATCATTAGAGTAGAAATCCTAAAAGGTTGACAATATTTGCAGGACAGAATTTTAATAGACTATAGGTCACTAAAGCAATGTTTCTATTTGTTATTTGTTTCTTATGGCTTTTGGGTTTCCTACCCTTTTCCCAAAACATTATATCCTCATTTAACATTCTCTCTAACAAGCTGTGACTTGGGAAATGGTTTAAAGGGAAAAGTTATTGCCAGAAGGGTTCCAAAAATACAAACTGGTGAAACTATTTGAAGTAATCATCATAGCTGGAAGCTTAGGTTTTCTCTTTAAAATGCTTTTGTGCAGGAATCTGCTGTCTTTGAAGTCAATGAGGAGATTAACTATTGACCTTATTGATTAGTCAATTGGTCTGTTTTTACAGAGTGGAGCTTGCAAAATACATTTTTTACTCTTTCTAGTATTATCAAAAATAATAAAGTGGGGGTTTTGATTTATTTGCAACATGTTCTTGAAAAGCCATTACTGTCATTACTGGTTATTATACCAAATTTTCTTCTTTCTAGAAAAAAGTATTTAGAATCAAGTTCTAGCTTAGACACCAGCTTTGTGCCGGTGTTGGGCCTGCAGCAGCAACATGTCAGACACCCCTAGCTCCCCCCTGCCTTCCACACCGTGTTAGTCACTTCTCCCTTGGGAATTCTGCATTTCCAGAGATATGTGCAGCTGGCAGGCAACTTGTAGGTAACCTTTTGGCTGAAAACTCTTTCCAAAAAAGAACTCCTCTTACTGGAAACTGTGTTTCTCACAATGATGGTTTTAATATCTGCGTGTGTGTTTGATGGGCTGGATAGGGAGAGTGGTGTAGACCAAAATATAGGTTAAGGTATGTTGGAACAGTGCCACATGGAAATTGTAATTCAGTTCCCTCATGTTCTCATTCTCTTTGATGATCTATGAGTCTCAGATGGACTGAAATCTATTTTATAGACACATTTCTCTCCTTTGCAAGTCAGTAGTTTGTCAATAAAGTAACGTAGTACCTTTTCAATCAATTGGCAATGAAAAATAATTAAACAGCCTGGGAAATTTTAAAAATTTTTTAAACTAATACTGAAAATAATTTAAAACGCTGAGAAGAAATTTGATGTTGTTTGATCCTTTTTTTGTTCAAATTTTGCTTTAGTATGTCTCCCACTTTTTACTAAACTTAAATCAAAAGCACTCATTTGCAAAACACTTTAGTATCAATAAACCACAATTTTGCTACCAAAGGATTTTTATTTCCTCATTTTCTTGGTATGGAATGCTAGATCCATGTGGCACTTATAAAAAATAATTTTTTTACAAAAGGAAGGTTGGGAAATGTATTGTAAAAATAAGGTGTGCCTTATTCACATCTTAGATTGTTTACATATTGAAAGGGAGGGTCAAAAGACCATCCATTTTAATTTTTTTTATTTTAATTTTTTTTCTACACTGCCAGTAAATGGTGTGCTTGGTACTTAAGGCGTGTTGGTTGGTAGCCAATGTTACAGAAAAGTCTTATGTCAAATGCTGCATTTTACAATCACCAAATTTTACATCCTGCATTGGAGAGTAGCTGGTAATTTCTTGAAAGCTGAAAGCTGATTTACTTCCCCTCTCTAATCTAAATGATCGGTTTAGAGTTTCCAATATTCTCTAACTAAAATTTGAATACATTTATGTATTTTGAACAGTATCTCTGCATGTTCAGCTAAATGAGATTGTTTATTTTTTTCCTTCTGCTGTAAATTAATTTGCAAGTTTTTAATAACTTGCATAGACTAATCTGTTCTCTGCCTGAATAGTGTTCCAAGTTTATTTCTTCATGATACATTCTTTTCAACTTCCAGAACTGCCTTCTAAAGGTTGTGCCAGCTGAAGAACATGATGAAGTCTTTGTTGCATATTTCATAAAGTATTCAAAACTGAATATTTCATTCACTAATAGTGTTCTATATTATCTAATGTAAGTGCTAAAAAGTAACTTTTTTTACTTTGGTATTTATTTTATACTTGCTGTTTCCTATTCCTTTAAATTTCATTCAGGCCATCCCCTTATTATTGGTTCTTTGTCCTCAAGACTGGATGTACAATATGGGAATGTAATTTTTTCCTTTTGGCTACCACTATTAATTGTGATGCATTTTTTATTGTGTT
The DNA here is from genome assembly GCA_013389925.1 of Aegithalos caudatus. Lineage (NCBI taxonomy): Eukaryota > Metazoa > Chordata > Aves > Passeriformes > Aegithalidae > Aegithalos > Aegithalos caudatus. The sequence continues at coordinate 103,642 of WEIU01021109.1, forward strand.
TTCTGGAGAGTGTCCCAGTTCCATCTCTCCTGTAGCTAGTATTGTCAATGTCATGTTGTCCACATTAATTGCCATTAGGAGGAAAGCACCTAGCCATGTGTACCTCATGTTTTGTTACTTGAATTAGGTGCCTTGCAATCCAAACCTCTGAAATATATTGAGCTGATATCATGTGCCTGGCCCTGTTAGTTTCAAAGCAATTTTGGCAATAAAAATGTTTTGTGGTTTTGGGCATGACATTAACATTTGTTTCCCCTTAGTTCTTGTTCCATTTCCTTGATAAAAAGTCTTTGA
>WEIU01021109.1:109322-127504 GCA_013389925.1 Aegithalos caudatus
CACATAGTTATCCCTTAACTCTATAAGCTGTATTTGCTAGTGTTTATCTTCCATGAAATCCCTGGCTTGATTCATAAATATAGACTCCACTGATTTACCTGATGACCTGTTCAAAATGTTAATTACAATATGGTAAGAAATGTGTCTCATTTTGCTTGGCTTCCACCTTCAGACTTGAGAGCTACTTTGTTAATATCAGCATGGAATATGAGTCCTTTCATGTTCAGTATTTTGTCTTCATGTAGATAGCTACAGAGAGTAATGAAATCACCTCCCAGTCATTTTTTATAAACTAAAAGCATTTTGCTGTTGAAACCCCTCTATTTTCTCCAGTCCTTAAGAATGGATTGTGGCTTTTTTCATCACCTATTCTAATTTGTCAGTGCACTTTAAAAACTATGGCCATCAGAACTGGTTTTTACTAATCAAGTCTCACGAATGAACAGAAGTAAGATTATTTCCCAGGCTTGCTGTGTTCTTCTATTCAATCCCCCTCCCTGTCTCTTTAACCCTCAAAGTAAAAGCAATTACTTTAACCCATCTTCCTTTAACATCATTAGGACTTTCTGTTAAATTGCTTGCCCACGATGTTCCCTAAGTTAATTTTCAGAAGCTTTTCTTTGTGCTATACAGTCTCACATTTTATATGTGAGAATATGGCCAGCCCTCCTTTGTACCCAGTAAAAACTCTTAGGGGATGGTTGACATACTGATGTCTGGCACTTCAGCCAACCTAATCTACTTAACTTTCATTTTGTTTCTAATGCATGATGCTAATTTAGTATCAGTTGTTTTTTATAATGTGAATTTGTAACGTGGTTTTGATTTTTCATCAAAACTGAAGCGATCCACTCCTAGTGACTCAGACAAGAATGTCTTTTGTTTGTAAATCTGTATCTGCCTCCACCCTTGCTTCCAACACCACTAAACCCTGGGAGTATTCTGTGCTCATGCAGAAGTGGCAAAAGGTGAGAGGATGGCATAATGCAATTTTAGTGTTCATTTACCCAGCTTCCAGAAGCACCCAAAGATTGTGCCAGGAGGCCACATATGCTGGACTGGGGCTGAAAGTGAGAACAGCCTTGATGCAGATTTTCCTTCCTGCCTTCTCCTCATTTTGAGAAGTGTATCATGAGAATCTGCCTCACTTTGTCTGTAGCAGCATGTATCTTTCCATACAAGGATATGCTTTACCATATTTACTTAAATTATGAGTATATTTATTTGTTTTTCATTTATGTAGCAGCCCTTTCATCCAGTCCTTTCTGCTTTTTTTTACCTTGAACTTGCAACTTGCCTTGGATTTAGTTTTCAATGTAATTAGTTTGCACCAGAAATAAAAGTGATTGGTGGCTTACCAATGTTTTCTTCACACGCATCTGTTTTCTTTTCTGCCTTTTAGTCCTGGGTAAAGGATGAACACTTTCATTAAATCTAACAACTTAAAGGTCACTTTTGATTTGCATTTTATAAAATAAACTGTATAAAAATTAATCAGATACTTTTGGCCTAGTCACACACAATCTAGAGGACAAAATGTCTTAATTTTCTTGTCTTTTAGAGATAAAATCGATTTGTGTAATCACACTACCTTCTACATTTCAGGAGTTATAACTACATGCAGAAGTATCTGCAATTTTTGAGATGGTGAAAGGAAATGTGTTTTATAGTTATTTAATACTAAAGTATTCCACCTAGGGATGTCTTTTAAGTGTTGCTGCTAGAAGACACCAGAAACCTTGCAAAACTGAATGACTTCTACATTATGATGATCTTGAATAGGAAAAAACAGACTAGCTAGAGAAGATATTTACATTTCCATATTTTATTTCTTCCTCTATGTTTTGAAAATTATGTAATCATTTGTATTTTAGAATCTCTCTGTGAGTATCATGGAGGATGCCAAGAGGATTGTTTCCAAAAGCATTGAAGGTAGTGGCATTTTACTAATCATCTGGTAGTGATCTGAGCTACAAAATGACATCCACAGGTCAGGACTAAACACTGAAGAAGTCTTTCTTCAATAGGAGTATGCCAAGTATGTATCTGGATTTTTGAGTATAATTTTCATTTAAATGTCTTATTCTGGCCAATTCTTAATATATGGAAAAAAACTGCTGCTAAAAAGAACATACTGGACTGACCAGGTAAAATCATGTGCTGAAAACGTATAGGTTTTATCAAAGATAAATTGCATGTTTACTCAGCTGTGTCAGCCTCACATAGACCCAGTCACAATCTTTTTGTCTCACTGTTAGAAGTCAACCATTGACCAGGAGCAATTTTTGGTGGCTCTCACATATTTCATCAATTAAGGTATCTCTATGTAGTTAACAGTAGTCAACTGAAATTCAGTACTATTTTATCAACCCAAGTGCTGTTTCTGAAATACTTAACTACATTAAACACTAGTTTTTTAAAGGTTAGCAGTGGTGGTACAATTCAGTACATTTGAGAATGTGTTTTTATTGGTGTTTTGTGTCCCTCTCTGTGTTCTTTGTTCCTCACTTGCTAGATACTTTGGTTTAGAAAGAAATAACCCACAAATGTTCTTACTCTATTGCTTCTTTTCAAAGTTTTAGTTTTTAACCAATTTTTCATACATACTCTTTCATACTTGGTGAAGTAGTTCCTCATCAGAGAATGCTGTTTGAATATCTGATTTAATAAAAACATATCTGTAACTGTAAGCTATTGTGACCCAGCAACCCTAACATAATCCTGTGCTTGCATTATTTGTCGAATTCTTTGATAATAGCGTTCCTTCACTCAAAAAGTAATAAGGAACCCCCATAACTGCTTTCAGTGGTAGCCAGCAGAAACCAAACCCTGAGCTGATGAATATTTTAAAACCTAATACATACCAAGCTTGTGAATGGCCACAAAAATATGCTCCAAGTTTTTTCTGTGTGCATGCTGTCCTGGGAAGAGGTGCTGGGGAGGATGGCCTCGGAGCTGGGTCTCTATTCATAGCAACTGCAACCTTTCTGCTCTTTGGGTGAGTTGTAGAAACTCACAAGAATAAACATTGCTGTAAACATATGTGGATTTTTAGTGTGTGTTTGGTCTGAACAGTGAAGTGAATGAATCCTTTACAAATAAATAGAAAATATTCATATTTCATATAGGAATCATTTAACATAATATTTTGTTAGGTATTCATCCAACAAATCTGGGTGGCTTCTTATTACTACAAAATGTAGCATTTAGAACAGAATATTTGTAACTTCTTTCTGTGTTTCCAAGTGCAAATAATAATTTTTTGCCTATAAGGCTGTTTTTATTAAGGGTTCTCAGAATGCTTTTCCATATAGAGATAATTTGTCTAGACTTGGTGCTAACTGGTGTTTCTACTGGTAATTTTGTTTTAAAGCATATATCATGTCAGATCTGCATCAATGCAAACTGACACAGATGCAAAAATTGTGCCACGAGTCCTGTACCATGGAGCTTTTGCAGAAGCTTTTTGAAGATATAGGAATAATGTCTGTGGCGTGTGCATGTTATCTCTTTTTAGTGGAGGTTTTGGAACTGACTATTGGGAAGAATGTTGCTTAAGTGAGGGCTGTCCTTAAGCTACAAAACTTGAGCTGAAACTCTCCAGTTGCTGCTTCATCAGCGTGGGCAGCATTATACTCACTGTGGACCCCTGAAACCAATCCATTGGAATTATTTTCTATCCAGCAGCAACTTCCCCAAGGAGGGCAGTGATTCTGTACTCAGGCACATGAAGATTAAAAAGCTTGCTCCAGCCAGAAGTCTTAGACTTTCTGACCTGTCCTCCAGCAGAGCAAAGCACGAGTACAAAGACATTTTGATGTGCATGTAGCTTCTCTAGTCCATCAAAGCTGGGTGGTAAAGTATTCCAATAGCTAAGGCAGAAGTAACTGTTGGGAAACAGGGGAAGAATGTTTCTCTATAAATCTGATGTTTGTAAATGTAGCAGCTTGTATCCAGCCTATTTACTCCTAAAACCTAGAGATCTGAACAAAAATGCTGCTAATGGAATAATGTAAAACAACAGGGTTATTTTATGGGAATTGTGGGGTTTTATTCATTTATCAATTCCTGAGGATAGTGTAAATAAGCATAATAATAAGAAGATTATGACATTAGGTCACACTTTTTAGGCAAATTAATTGCACATGAGACTCAGAAGAAGGAAATGTTATTTTATGTTTAATATTTTACAATACGGAGCTCTTTAACAGTAAGTGCAAGATTTTGGAATAACAGTTAGAAGTATGTGTCAGTAGTTATTGTTTCCTTTCTGGATTTATGATACTTTTTGTTCTTCACACTGAGGAAAGTAACAAAATATTCATTTAAAAACTAGTACATATTGAGTTAGTTGTATGGGTAAAAAAAATCTCCAAGGCACGATAAAATTCAGTGCTGGATAACAGCAGAGAAAAAAAAAAATGCAGTGCCACCAGTTCCTGAAGGCAGCTGAATTTCTGAATGTGCCTGAAGACTCCAAAAGAATATTTTAGAAATGTGTAATATTCAACTAATTATTTCAAATGGAATTGAGAAACAGTCTTCAAAGGTTGTAATTAAATAAACTCTGCTAAATAAACCTTAAGGTATTAGTTTATAAAGGGAAATGGAGAGGAAGCATACTGTTAGGGCTGGAAAGCGGCGTGTCTGTAGAAGAGAGCAGAATTTGACCAAGAAATACAAGTATTGTTTCAGTTGTATTGATGCCTACATGGAAACAGTGCAGCAATTAACTTCCAGTTAATCTTCTAGTGCTAAATCTAAGCATATGAATGCTTATTCCCTTAAAGTGATGTGAGTTGGATGAGATGATGGCATTTTTCATGATTCCTCTCTTTCTAACCAGCTATGCTCTTGTAAGCTAATTTAAGGGGTGTGAATGTTTTCAGTTTGATGTGTATTATGAATGCCCAAAAATGTAACAATTTGTGGTCCTTTATTGTACTTCCTTTCCCCATTATTTCCTTTCCATATTTCATTTTAAAAGTCATTAGTGGGAATGATTCCCAGCCAGGAGGGGTGTGTCAGAGAGTTTTCTCAGACTGTATTCAGCTTCATAATATTGATTATAATGTACTGCAGGGCTGGGTTGTTCTTCCTTACTATAGAATAAGCAAATTAAGTTTTCTGGTGAAGATCACAGGGATCTGTCTGTATGCAATCTTTTATAATCAGGTGAAAATAAGATAACCTCTTATATTCCAGGTCTTGCAATTCATCTTGGACATAATGCAGTGATGCTCCATCTTTAGTTGTTATTGGAAATTTGTAGGAAACTATAATTTTGAGCAGAGTGTCAGTGAAACTGTATTGGAAAATTTAAATTTTAAAATAAAATATGGTAAATGCAATATTTTTACTTATAATATGAACATAAGAATAGAAACATATTAATGTATATGCAGAAGAGGTAAAATCAAAGCACGGTATCCTAACAAAACAGTCCACATGTCAAGAGGAGGATTGCCTCCTTACCTTTTTTTAAACCTTGATAAATCATTTGTTTTGGACAAGAAGACTTGATAGCCCTTTTTGGCTGATGTAAATTGAAAGTAATGTTGCAGTATTATTATTATTATTAATAATAATCCCTGCTATGTAAAGAAATACTAAAAACCTAAGAAGAAAAGGGTTTTCCATTAGATAAATAAAAACCTGACATTGCTTACTGTTCTCTAGCTATTGACAGATTCCTACCTTGTCAAAGAATTATGTTAATAAATATCTCCAACTCTGAGATTCTAACTGAGACAGCACACTGCAAGAACCTGTAGGAAGGGAGGACACGAGCCGGGATTGTCATCCAGAATTCAGAACGGGAAAGAGAGGCCTAAAATGACCTGACAAAGGAATGCTGTATCACTTGAGGGCTGATGCTCCAGCCTCCGTGCCACACTCCCTTCTGCTCCACCTGCCTGGGATACAGACAGGGCTGTTCACAGGAGCAGTCAGAGCATGACAAATGCTGGGGAGGTTTCTGTAGCTCATGGCTCGGATGCCTCATGGACGGTTTCTATTCCTGTGTTCCGCCGAAGCTGCTGTGCGCCCAGACGAACATCTGTGTAGACTGCTGTCATTCAGGATTTTAAAGAACACTACCTTTTCTGATGCTTTGATTCGGTAGCAATGGAGCACAGGTTTTTTTGGGACCTATTTTCAGCAGCCTAAGGCTAGGAAGCTCAATTTTTCAACAGGATTGTTTACTGGAAAGAAAAGGCTACATGATCTTGGTGACAACTTGAAGACCGTTGTCTCAATAACTAGTGATAGGGCTCTGTTACAGGCAGGGCAATGCTAGCAATAGCAGCCCTTTTTTTTTAACTGTGGTGTTGTCATAGCAAGTTTGTAAAACCAGGATGACACCAAAGAAGAATAACACATATTAAAAGAATTATAAAGTCCGGTTTCATGTGCTACACTTTCTCTCATGTTAGAAACTGTCTTTGAAAGTGCAAGAAATGTGGTCTGTGGTTTACACAAAATGACTTTTGATGAGTTCTAGTGCTGGTTTTGCCCTTGAGACCTATGGCTTAATCTCTTTGTGTACTCTTTTAAGCAAAGTTAAAAGCTTCAAAAAATGGACTTTTTTTTTAATAAACATGTATGAAATACTTGAGAGCTGGTTCTGGAAAAAGATGGGTTATTTTATGCCTGAAGCTTTAAAGCAAACAATAGTTTCAGGTGTTTTGAAAAGTTAGAAGTATTTAGATATTTTTATTATGTAATTCAGTTTCATCAAAAAATATTGAGTATAAACTCAAGGTAACAAATTTTTTTATTAGTTTTTTACCTAAATAAAATTGTAGTATGCAATAAAAGTTTGGATATTTGGGTACCTATTTGAATACTCAATGTTTATTCCTTACTGATCCTGGCTGATTAGAAACATAGCATCCCTACCAAAGAACACAGACCTCTCTAAAGTATAGTTAGTGTTATCAATTTATCTATTTCAGAGCATGATTACTTCAGCAACCTGGGTGGAGAATTGCCCAACCCAGGACTTCCCTGGCTTTCACCATTTTTTTGCTTGAGAAAACTATTGATTCAGTAATTGTAGTCTTGTGCACGCTTCTGGGAAATTGCAGCCAACATTAGTAGTACTGCCTTTCATATAGAAAAGTGAGATGAATGTCATAATTACTGATATTTAGCTCTGATTACAGAAGTCTTTTTAATTCTTGTGCTGTTGATGCCTTTCTCAACTCCTTTCTTCTCATTCGGTCTGGAAGTCACTTGAGTGTGATTGCCATCCTGCCTCCTGTTACTTCAACACTTTTTAAATGTATTTCTTCTGAAAACTTACTCATGGTGGCACCAGACAATGTTTAATTATTTGTAACTAGTGATCATCTGGCTTCAGAGATGTCAAAATAGATGTCAAAACTGTAACAGCACCGTTTGGGCCCGATTATCTGTTTTAAAAAACCCCAACTCCTGAATACCTTATCACAGAGAAAAATAATGTGTGCAAATGATAAATATCATTCATGTATGGTAATGAGAAGCATTTTCTAAAATTCTGTTGGATTTGCTAAATTGCTGTGTGGATCAGGTGGAGCACAAGTGGTTTTGAAAAAATGTCACTGCATGACCATGGTGAACCTCATCTCCTCTCACCATAACATTGCTGTGATTTGGTCTGGCCTAAATTACTTTATTTCATGATTTACCTTCAGCAGTCTGTTGCTACTGCTTGCTTTGTAGCCCTGCTGCTCATGCCTTACAAATACTCATGGATTAGTTTGCCCACCACATCAGTACTATCATATCTACTAGAAATAGATAACTTCAAACTCTACAGGAAATTAAAGGTCATGTCAAACTGAATATAGACAGCAGCATTATAGGGGTAGGCAAAATAGAATCATTGCCTCAAATTTAATTTTGATGCTATTTCAAAATTGATGAAGAGACCTTTAACCCTGAGACCCTGAAATACCCATGTGAATTTTAAAATTAAATTATACTCTCCCCCATACACCAAAAAACCTTAATATGTACGATTCCTTCCTTTAGATTTCTTTCTGAATTTGTAATATAAATTAAGGGTCAATTTTCAAATTTTTGTTAGAAAGCACGAAGGCTAAACCATACACAAATAATTCAGAAAAATAGTGTCTTGATTTTGGCAGCTGGAGGCTAGAAGCCAAAGACAGACTTGGAAAAAAGTAGGATTTACACTGCTACTGTTTCTGATACAGAGCAATAATATTACTGAGAGGAATGTTAATGCGTGAGTTCCTCATGTTTTATGGAATTTTCTTATTCAAATATCAGGTTAAAGAAAACCCAAAACATTCATGACAAATTTTTGTAAATAAGGAAAAGGTTTGTTTGATTTATTTTCCCCACAGCAATGTGAGCTTTAATTAGTGCATATAAATAAAACGAACCTTTTGGAAATTATAGCAATATATATGCAATTCAGAGTTTAAAAGAGTGGTATAACAGTAATTAATTTTGTGTTTAACATATCTTGAAATAATAATCTTTGCCTTTTATCCTTACCTGAAACTTCCTAAGCACCTTATTTTCACATGAAACTCAAATCCCATCAATGTCCAATGAGACTTAGGATATAGAGTGCATTGGCAAGTGGGACCAATCAAAGAATGCCTTGATAGTTTTAAATGTGATTTTTTTTTTCCCCTCTTGCCCTCCTGGGGATTGGATGAGGTGTGATTTAATTTTTGCATATATAATCAGTGTTATTTCAGGATACATAAATAGGAGAATGAAGCAAGCTTACTGGAGATGATTACTGGTCTTGTGTCACTGACCTTCTGTAAAATATTGGAGCTACTTTATTTTTTACCCTGAAAATAAGCTTGCTGAGTTCAAGGATTCTACACTGTATCTGCTTGTGGGTTGGTTTTTTTTTTTTTTTTTTGCTCCTCTCTTAGGGAAGCAAGTAGCTGCAGAATTGAAATGTTGCAAAGAAATTTACTTGTGCAAGTATTTTAGGAGATACTGACATTCTTACCAGCCACTGAGGCTCAGATAGACAAGCTCTTCTTATGCTGTCGAATACCAGAAGATTATACCTGGCTGCTGACGATCATTTTAGGTTATGGCAGCAGGAGATTAGCTCAAATTTATAACGGCTCACATTTTCCATTTTTTCTTGGTTTTCAGAGTGGCATGGAAATTATATTTGTGAATCCCTGGGGACTCTCACATTGGTGTCAGTTTTCAGATTTTGCCAGATACATCTAAATGTGGACATATAATGTAATGGAAGGAAATTGAAAAAATTATCTGTTTCTTGATTCTTTATTACTGAAGAGTTAAGAAAGTGATTCCTTAGCCTATTACACAAATCTTAAACGGGATGTAAATGTTAGGACGAAATCAGGTTGGTTAACATTCCTTTGCCTGTGCATCTCTTGGAAAAAGATCATATCAGAAATACAGCAGGCACACGTGCTTTGGCTGTTTTTTTGGAAAGGTTTTATCCCAATAAAAATTTGAATTAAATGTATATTTTAAGACTAATTTTATAACAAAAACTGAGTGTATTATATGAATATGGTAATATAGAACCTTCCATTACCTCACACATTCAGAAACTTTTTATCAAATCCAATATTAAAAGCTGGTGTGTGTAATACATTAACAAATAGAAACAAAATATATTTCTGAAAAATGTAATTAAAATATGCATGGCCGACAACCACCCGAGAATTGTGTGGTTCTAGTTTGCACAGATGACTATTGTGTATCCTTCCAATAAGGATGTTGGCTGCATGTGTATGCTAAACTACCTGGTAAAACCTGGTAAAACTACCTGGTTATCCAAGAGGAATTATAAGCTGAGGCAAAAGACTTCTTCCTATGTTCCTCACTCTTTGCCACACAGTAAATATCTGTATTCTATCTAATGTGTTGGGCCAGGTATTCCTCTATATCACTGGTAACTAAAATCTGTATTCATGCAGCTGAAGGCTGATCTGGCCTGTGATAATTAATCTGCTAGGTACTCTTACTGCAGTGTCCATACCTTACTGCCTTTTATGTTGCTGAAGTTTTTTTCATTCTTTCAGTTCATTAGCACACCTGTGGCTCGTGGGGAGGTTCAGTACCATGATAGGAGTCAGATCTAACCCCTGCAGTCACCTCAGCACCAGTTACTCCACAGTCAGCAGTACCTGAGCACTGCCATGGTAGCTTTTGCCATTGGACTTCAGTGCCTGAAGAGAGCAGAGGGAGTTTTGCCAACTTTCTGTCACTGAGTCCTGTCTGTACCCATCTGTATTTCATCTCAAAACTTATCCTTTTCTGTGAGGAAAACAGACAAACCAAGCACTTCAGTACTTACCATCTCTGTCATTACTGGTAAATGCAGAAGTCCCTCTGATTTAGAAAGTGCAATAGCCTGTGTACTTGACAGCTCTGTTAGAAACAACAGAAATACCTCTGTATAATTAGCTTTATATATGTGTGTGCATGAGAAAAAGAGAACAGTTGCCTAAGATACTAATGTTCCATGCCTGGTTCTTAAAACTTACCTACAGTGTTACTGCTGCTATAGCATTTGCTTTTTCCCCCTTCCTTGCCATGAGACTTATGGGATGCTCCAGCAAGCAAGCACTTTTTCCCCTTTCTTTGTCAGATCAACTTCATCTGCTGTGGTTGTGTTAGAAAACCTTTGCCCTCTCAAAGGACAATTACTTCTTTTCTCTTTATTTCAAGGCCTTTATCTACCTCAGACTGGTAAATTAGTACAAAGTGCTTGCTCAGAACAAAACTGGGATGATGTGATTTTATTAAATGGTGTTTACAAAGGATACTGTAAAAGTGAGGAATGATTTTTAGTCAGTTTTTCTGGACTGTGTTCAAGTTCATGTCCCTAAGAGAGCTTAAAAGAGCTGTGAACATTAATTATTTGTTTGATGATTTGGCCACCTTTATAAAAACCGCAAAACTAAGTTTTTCATTACTGCTTTGGGTCATTGCTCTAAAACCTCTGTGTTAAACAGTTAATCATAAAACTGAAGTCTATTTTTGATGTTACTTTCTGGTACCTTCCTAGTACTTTTTACAACCTTCCATAATTGTCATTAAAATAATGATTACCTTGGTGGAGATGCAAGCCAAGTATAAAACAACTGATGGGCGATCACAATGATGTATTTTATGGTCTTGTTTTTGATTAAAAACATAGTCTTTCACATAATGCTAGTAAATATTCAAACTATTACCTACTGTAAATTGCAATTTTTTTTAACCTGTATCCCCAGGATTTCAGCAGTGGAACATCTGTTTTCTTTTGAGAAAAATATGATAAGCATCTGTTTGCATGGACGATGTGAATGAAACCAGACCACATTTGTTTGCAGTGTAATGGATTATCTGGTTTTACACTGTTTATGAATAAATCATGCAGGATGGATAGTGCCGGTAACCACCAGAGGATGTTTTATACTTGGTTTAAAACATAAATTTATGTATTTGTGATTTTTCCTGTAGACACTGAAAAAATTTATGGTTTAAATAAAGAAGAAGCCTGTTGCATTTCTAGGCCAATATTTAAGCTCACAGATACCAGAAGTTCTTTTAAGCCAAGCCATGCCCGCTGTTAATCTGTACAAGAATGTAGCTTAAGAGTTAAAAACAAAGCAAAACAAAAAAATTTCGCATGAATTGAACAAAAATGCTATCATATATTTTACTATTTGAGAAATACTGTGCTCTTCATGTAACTGGATTGTGTCCTAATGTATATGTGGACAGAGTTACATTTGCATGTGTGGCCTGGAAGACTGGTCTTGCAGAACCCTATGCATAGTTGTGGTTCTTACTGTTGTGAAACCTTTCTATAAATTGCAAAATATTTTGTATTCAAAGAGCTGGGAGGATGCACAAACATTTTTGTGCTCCAAAGAGTGGGGAGATGCTCAGGTTTGAACAGGACCTGGTACTAACCACTGGCTTGGTGAAACATGGCCATCAAGTTCAATGCTTTATTGTTAGAGCTATGAGGTGATTTCAGCAACTTCTGCCTCTCAGCAGTTAGTGTCTTTCCTTTCATGCCACAGGTGACTTTGTGCAGATAACATGGTACATTTTAAGATGTCAAATATTAGCACAAATCCAGGTTGATGATCCTTGAGTGTCCCTTCCAACTCAGCTTATTCTATGATTCTAAGTCTGTATTATGTATTAATTAATTGAGTTTCTCTGTCTCTTAGGAGGTTGTCTTGTTTTGTTTTTTGGCAAGTTTTTTTCCATGCTTTGAAGTACTTTGGGTGTCTTTCTTGTGGTTCTGCCTGTGGGTCTTTCCCCCCTCCCATTTCTCGTTGTTCACCTTCACAGTCAATTCACTTTCAAAACAGGCTGAGCAAAATCTAGTGCAAAATCTAGACTCTAACATTGTGGATGCTGATTTCTTTATCCTGTCTTCCAGTGATGTGAAAATACATTTTTCTTTTGTAGTCTGTTCAAGGTAGGCTAAAGTTAAAAAGCTGAGGAAAATAATTTTTGTGTACACACAGGAGATGGGAAGAGGTTTTGAATAGAAAACTGGTAGGTGGGGACACTGGATAACTTCCTAGCATGCTCCCTGTTAGTCTTTTTATGGCAAGGAAGGGCCTTCCTTCCCCAGTAATTCCAGCTGTTAAAAGAAGCTGAATCCTTTCTGTAAAGGGCCAGTAGAGAATTCCTTTTATGGGAACACTTGTTGATGTAAAGTGGCTGGGGTCAATGTTCAGGGCAGCAAGATCTTTCCTTCTTCTGCCACGGCTTTCCAATAGCCAGAGGAAGGGGGTAAGGCAGAATTTTACTGTGCTCTGTCAGTTCACAATTGATTTAAGGTTCCTAGAGGAACATGTGCTAGAGAAACAGTGTAGAAGATACTTATGTTCTGACAGCTTCTGCAGGAGGAGAATAAAAGCTCTCTGTGCTGCATCTTGCCTGCACAGCCACCCAACTCAGTTGCTCAGAGGATTGAGCCAGCTATTGTGAGATCCTTTCTTAAAAGCTGCTGGTTAGCACTTATAAACAAGTGCTTAAATTATATCAGCTTAGATAATACACAATAATGAGTATAAAGTGTAAGTAAGTATATAGGTATCAAAGTAAGTATAAAGGTATCAAATATCTGTGATTTAAATTATGGTTTTTTGAAACATTCCCACATATTGTTGTTTGGGAATAGGGATAGGAGAAATTAAAGTAATCTAAGAAAACCTTCCAGGCTCTTTTTGTGTACTTGTGTGTACCACTGAATTTAGATGGATGTTTAAAAGTTTTGTGTGGTTTTATTTACTACTCTGTATTTACCATTTTGACAATACTGTTGCTTTTTAGCTAAAATAACCTCCCCACTTCCCCCGTCCTCCAATCTGTACTTATATCAGGGCTGACAAAGGAGTTCACTAACAGTGATCTCCAAAACAGTCAGACTCTTGAAAATCATGGCTTTGAATCCCTGAATGTTAAAACCAGTGCACTTGCATCTCTTTTCTTTACCATTTCCCCCCCTACTCCCCTCTAATCCCTAGGATTAGATGTGTGAGATAATTACATTTCCAGTACTTCAAATTAGGCCAAAAATTGAGTCCTGGAGCAGAAAACTTCCCAACACCTCCTTCTACTCTTGGAAAAGCTATTTCATGAAAATCAAAGCCTTTAGTCAGCAGATCAAGTTTTTGACTCATGGTGCTTTGAAGTAGCTGAGGTGATGCCTTAAGCTCTTAAAGTGTAACTGCTAAAGCAGTTAGAGAGCAGAGTTTACATTCTGAGAAAAAAAGATCTACTCTCAGGCCAATTCAATGAGCTGATAAGGATATTTCCAATTTTGTTTAATATTAAATATTGTTGTTGAAGTAATGATCAGTGTTTGGTTTAGCCATCTATACTTTTTATATAACAAATACATGATGTTTGTAAATAGAAAAAAATTTGTATTTTAGAATTATTTGAAATACATATATATTCTATAATGCATAAGAGGAAAGTAACCCTGATTTTTAAAAATCTTTTATTAATGAAATGAGTTTTCAATGAGTTTCATGTTACAGATGCAAATTCCTGGTGAGATATGGTTTGAGACTGAGTAAAAGAAACACACAAAAATAAGCTACTCTTTTCTGTTGCTGTGACAGTTGTTGATTGTATGGCTTGTATTTTCAAGAGCTGCTTATTTTGTGTTCAGTGGCATTTTTCTTTTCTCGTGGATCTGTTGCTGTGGGTGAGATGTTCAGCTGAAGCTGTTTGCTTAGTGCCATGTGGGATGGTGGAATTTTGACACTGTAGGAGGTGTATTTTATACTCTTTTCAGAGTCTGTCTTAATTCTTGCTATTTCTATAGTACTTTTGTGATGGGACTAGTTCACTTTTCCCTCTGTTTAAGTATAATTCTGCTACCTGTTATGTACAGAGAATAGAGTGATGACATGGAGTTTTGTGTTATTATGGTGCTTCTTGGCCTAAATGTTATTCTAATTCTTCCTTCTAGGAGTCTGGCAAATGTGGTGGAGCAAAATGGTCCAGGCAGAAAGTCTCCAGACTCAGGCTGTGAATGCTTGAAAGAGTTAATTCCCATGTTGGACAGAGTCTGACAGCTCATGATTAAGTCTGTGATGATTTAATTTCACCCATAGAAGCCCTTTTATCCATAAAGTCATTTAGCACCATATTAATCAAAGACTTGTAAGAGGGGAGGTGCTTAAGTCCAAACTTAAGAGATGGTTATGTTTGGTAAAATCACCTGTGGGGAGACACATCTGTATCATGAGGAAGGCACTGATGAGGGCTCTTACATCAGAAAAGATACAGCCCCACCTCTACTGCTGCTTGCACCCCTCCACCCTGTTGCTATTCCAGAGCACCTGGAATAAGAGCTCAGAGGATGGCAGGATCCCTATTTCCAGCTCAGGGCAGAGGACAGAGGGCCAAGGAGGAGCTGAGAGCTGTGTTCAGTAGGCTGCCAGGGAAGATCAGTGTGGTAGTTTGGGAATGTATGGTAAGAACGGCATGGGAGAAGGCTGGGGAAGTTACATGGTACAATTTTCATAGTGTGGATGTACCTGGAAAGTGAAAAATACAGGAGCGGGCATGATTTTGATGGCAATTAAAGGACCAGAGAGGGGAGAATATTATCTGGTTAGGATGTACCAGCAGAACAGAAGTGGGTTGGGATCCTGTTTTGAGTGATACAAAGTAAGATGCTGGGAAATGAAAGTGGAAGTCTATCACTTCCAGTAAATGCTTGGACAAGAGCCAGAAGCTGTCCTTGCTCCAGCTGGTTACCTGTACTGCCTGTGGTACCAGAATGAGCCCTGTGACCTGTCTGCACTACAATTTTCCTTGCTTTCTTAGTTAGATTTATTCTTAACCCAATATTCTTGTCATTATGGACAGTTGATTCTCAGCTAGGCTCTGGCTGAGTTTAGCAAGGAATGTGTGGATCCAGCCTTTTCTCCCTTTTCTGCAGTCAAGTTAGTGCAACATAGTTGAAACAAAGTGAGCAAACTTTGTGTAGACCTTGGAATTCCCACAAAAATCAGGTGGAAAATGGGCATTTTGCTTTAAAATACATAACAGTACTGGGGGCAGGGGAGAATTTTGCATGATCAGTCCTCCAACCTCTTTTTTAGCTCATTGTCTTCATTCTGAAAAGAGTTATTATTCATGTCTGACACCCAGACCATGTTCAGGACATAGTTGAAAGCTCTATGCCAGGAAAGAGTTATAAGAAGGTAAAATGAATTTTACTGAGTTCTAGGTTAAGGTTTAGGCTGCTAAAATAAATCTTAAAAGTCAAAGTCATATTCTAATGTTCCATACTATTTTTATTTCCGATACTATCAGTCTTAAGTCTACACAAAAAAAAAAAAAAANCTTACATATAAACATTTAGATTAACATAGAGCAACTTATTGATTTTCTAGACAGAGAATGATTTACTGATACTTTTCTCAGCTTTCATAATATTAATTTACTAATAGCTCCATTGATTTGCTTTCAGCAAAGAACCCCCCAAGCATCAAAAAGCAAACCACCTAAAACCTGAGGAAACCAATGTTCTTTTTCCATAGTATAGCTGCATGCAGAAACAGGTCCTTGGAGATAACAGGAGCACTGCTAGTTGCAAAACAGTGTAGTTGGTTCTGAATGTGAAGTCAATCTCCATCAGATGCTTTCCTGTGAAGGGTCACCAGGAGTGTGTTTCTCTGTTTTTAACATGATCACAAGGTTGTCCTGCTGGCTTTGCAACTTAATTTTTCATATTTGAAGGAACATTTATTCTCTGGGACTGAATGCTTAAAGGAGACTGATCTGAGTTTAGGATTGTTTGTTTTTGTTTTCTGCAAGTATGTAGGCCTACTGTAAATTCTGTATTTCTGCAGTTGTGTTCTTCTGTTTACTTGGCAGACAAAATGGTAAAAATGTTTGAACACACTTTGAATTTCCTTCTGCTATCTCAAAATTTTGTGAAGGAGAGTGGAGCTGCAAGCTTCATAACATTATGGAAAATTTATAACCTCAGGTGCATGAGTTAGCTCATCTGCACTTGTGGAATGCCAAGAGTTCAAGGAGACATAAAACTGAGCAAGTACTTTGTAGTTTTTAGAATTAGGGCTAAATTGTGTGCTGAAGTACTTACTCTTCTTCCTCTTAAGGTAACACACCAGAGAAGAGAAGTTGACTTAACTGACTGCTGAGTTCCTGCAAGTCAATATTTTGTTCCTAATATTAAAAAGAGTACATGTATTTTAATATTGGGACCAAAACAGTAGTAAAAAGCTCATTAGTGTCTCTCACAGAATGCACTCACTTCTCTTACGCTGTGTTACGTGAGCAGGAAGGAGTAGCATGGAACTTAACTAAGTGGAGCATTTTGCCCTTAGTACTGTATCACTCTGTCCCACAGTGGAAAACCTAATTAGTGCATCCAAAGAAGCGTTAAATAGATTCCATGCTGTTTAATAAAGGCATTACGTGGTTTTGTCTATTGCAAAACATTAGAAGGAATGTTCATAATGCACGTTTTTGCTGCCTCTTTCACAGTTTAGGTGCAGTTTTACATTGTAGCTGCCTCAGGAAGGTTCAATAACTTTCTTCTCCATCAAATCTTTCCACTCTCTGTTATGCTCTATTTGTTTTCGTGTTATTGCATAATAGTACACACTTAATAAACATCTTTACCAGTCATTTCAAACAGGAGGGGGACAGCTCTTAGCACCAGAATATATCAGCCTGTTTGGCTTGGGTTTCAGTTATTCTTTTTTGGTGCTGATGTCTTACTAGTAACAGAAGAAGGAAAGAGTCTACTTTGTGTTATCTGCAGCCTGAACCGTTCATTCTTGTGTGTTCTCATTAAAATGTGAGATTTCTTCCCAATGGTCACCATTTCTGTCAAGTTTACACAGCCCTAATGGTGACATTTTGTCTTCTGACTTTGTCCCTTAGCTGGCCTTGTCTGGCCTAAGGTGTCTGAAGTGTAGACCTCCTAGACTATACGTGCTGAAGTTCAAAAGGAGAGAAATACCACCTTAGGGAAGGGTGGGAGGGCTTCTTGAATTCTGCCAAATTTTATCTTGTTATACATGAAACTATAAAACCAAGCAATTTAAGGAATATGTGTGTGTAGCTAATCTGTTTCCTGCCTGCTGCAAGGTCTGCACTTAATGGTGGGTGGGAGGGGGCGTGTTTGGATTTGTTTTTTTGGTGTTGTTCTTGTTATTGTGGATTTCTCTCTGGCTTTAGCTCAGTTTATTCAGATGCATTTAAGTGATCAGGATCAAGTTTTTATTAGGTGGTTTATATGAAATGTCACACATTGCTCATCTAATATGTTTTGTAGAACATTTCTAAGACTGTGCAAGTTGTACTGGATCAATCTTCATGACTTGTATTTCATCTGCCTTCATGGCAGTGTGAGGTGACTTAAAGAGCATTAGTGACAGAGCTGTGAACTGACTCTCTGGTTTTCCCTGGATATTTGATTAGAATTTAGTGGTACATGAACGTAGCTATCACAGTATAACATCTGCTTAGAGTATTTTGAGAACAGGTACTTGCCAGTCCCATTCTTACCTGGAAAGAAGCTAAGCTGTACTACACCACTTTGAGATTAAAATGCTATGAAGTGTTCCATCATCATGCTCTCAGCTAGTGATGTAATATATAAATCTCTTCTGGCAGCTTTTTTTTTTTTTTTTTTTTTTTTTTTT
>WEIU01021109.1:127534-153639 GCA_013389925.1 Aegithalos caudatus
TTTTTTTTTTATCTTGTTCTAGTAATCACTATCAAATAGGTCTGAATTTTGCAGCAGCCTTTGTTCATAGCTTTCCACTTCGGAGTTATCATCTCTTTAAGTGCACTGTTCAGGAATATTGAAGCAGCCAGTTCCTCCAAGAAACACTGTAAAAACACTGAAAATGTAATAAAAGGTAACAGGAAAACAACATAAGCAAACACTTAATCAAGTCCAGAAACAACCTGTGTCCCTATGTTGTTGCTTTGTGTGAGCCTAAAACCACACAAGTAGGAGTGTGATCTGAAGGTCAGCATGCAGAGTGAATTTTCCAAATGTTAAATAATTAAAGAAACACCTGTGCCCAGCCAAATAACTTCATGCTGATCTGCTGTGAAAATGTTTTGCCTAATAACCCTAAAAATGTGTAATTTCTTATGCCCGGTGGAGGCTGCAAGAAGAGCAGCAGTGTATAAAGCATAGGAGGCATTGCTTCAAGATGTCTTAAAGGGTCTCTTAAGATTGATTTACTAGTGTCCCAGTGTGTGTTTCCTAGTTCCTGCAATTATGTTTAGCACACTTCAGATGGGACTAAATGGGTTTTAAGACTGCCAACGATTTATGAAGACTTAAATTCAACTCCTGAACTCCCGATGTTCTTAAGCCAACAGAGGTTTTAAAGGACATTGCAGGTCATATATTCTTTCCTAAGGAGAAAAAAAAAAATCCATAGTGCTTGACTTTGGTCATCATACCTGTGCCCTTATTTTGCACTAAAGAGAGCACTATTGATAAAATAGCTGAACGTTATAGGCTCATATCAGGAGGGAAGAAAACTGGTGTCAAATTTGAGAGTTTCATGGGGTCATGGAAATTTTTCTAACCAGAAGGAAGGAAATAAGAGGAAGGAAGGTTTCAGTGTTAACATTATAGGATTGTGAAGAATCTGTAGAAAACTTGAGGGAAATCCTGCTTAAATGAAATAAGGTTCCAGTGGGAGTGGAATACATTGGAAAAGGAAGAAAAACAAGATAAATGAGAAGGTAGGACTGGTAAGCTGGATGGATATTTTTCTGTCTCTAAATTTTACATACACGCTTCTTTTAAATCTTCCTTCCTGACTGCCAACCTCCTGACTCCTAAGGATGTGCCACCAAGCACATGAAGGCATAGAAGGAAAAGATGTTGTGACAGTCCTATATTCATAGCCATTTCATCTCAAGGTATATTTACCTCTGCATGTTATAGGCATATTTATTTATTTCACTGTTAGTGACTACATTCCAAGTTTTAATGCAGATTTGTCAAAATTGGCAAAAGATTCTTCTGATTTCACGACTGAGGAGTTTTGCTCATAACTCATAATAGCACTCATTTCCCAGTCCTGGTGTGTGTCCTTTCTCTTGTTAAGTTCAGAAAACATCATTAACTATCTGAAGAACTGTAAATGGCTAAATTATATAGACTGGGTATTTCAGAGGAAGTCACTGAATGACTGATATATTCTAATTAAATGTTTTCACTTACTATGTGGCTGCTCTTAACAGTAACTGAAAACCACAGTGATTTAAAGCTTGCTAACTGGATTTTATTGAATCACCATAAGCTGTGAGTAGTAAGTGATAGCCAGGTATCCTTATGGCTGAACCTGTATGTCACTGGCTTTCCCAAATCCTCCAGTGTTCTGTTTCTCTGTAGGTAAAGAAGACAGAGCATTGGGATCTGAAACCTGGCCCCTTTTACCAGTTCTAAAAATTCTAAGAGAGTTCTAAATGTGTATTTTTACTGACCATTGCTGCCTGAATTCTAACTTCTTCATGCTTTGGAGTCACTGTATGTTTATATATATATTCACCCAAAATATTTTTTTTTACTCATGGTATTTAGATCCTCACTGAATTAGGCCCTAAAAGGTGGAACATCAGACATTATAAATAAAGTAGGTGATTATGTTTTATGATTATTTTAAATTAGTTTTCTATATTTGTTAAAGAAATCTTCAAAAGTGATTTTCATACAGAAAATAAAATGCTCTCAAAGGTACAGTGCTTTGGAAAATTGTGTGATTTACCAAGATTTATTTGCTGAACAAAATGTTGACATTTCCCATTTTGTCATATTTTAGAAGAAAATTTTTTCTGTTTTCAAGTGGAGCTTTGAGTTCTTTTATTGGATGACAGTGGTAAATTAAGAAAGATTAAATTTGAAAATAACAATCTCGTTGAACACAAATGCAGTTGTTTTGGAATCTTCTCTCATTAAGATATCACTATTATAGGTTATGTTCTCAAGTGGACTGAACACAGATCTTAGGATATTTAAATTCTAAAATAGAGGGGATTTTTTCCCCATACGTTCATACTAAGTTGTTAAATGTGATGAGATACTCTGTGTGAATGTTGGCTTTTTAATAGAAATCACTGTAGTCTACCACCCTTATTTAATAACCAGAACTGCCCAAATACTGATTCCTTTATACACATTGAAGGAGAATTTCAGGTTTTTGCACAGTGAATTCATGTGTTTGATTTCTGTTCTGTGATGTTCCAAAATGGACCTTGGATCCTCAGGTCTTGAAAGTTTTATTCAGAGTTTATTTCCTATGTGATGTACTTGCTGCTTGGGGGACAGACATGATTTATGGCACACAGAGATTTTGGTCTATTTTATTTCTACATTTATGTGGGAAGTAAAGGGCACTGGTAATAAGGGGGAAAAAAAAAAAAAATACTAGCGAGGGAAATAACAGAAAAAGAGAGAAATTTTCAACTCCTGAGGCTGGAGGTTATTATTTCAGTATCAGACATTAGTAAGCACCTTTTTAAAATTATGTCCAAGTGTCTGTTTAAGAAAGTGACTATAAAAGAATGATAGATAATCAAATGTTGATGTGGTTTCATGCTTTGGGCTGAGATGCTGTGCGCTGACGCATGCAAGCAAAGCTTAGATGTTGCCATGTTTTTGAACCAAGAATAGAAAATGTGGCTTATCCTGAAAAAAACCTTGATTTTCGAGTGTACTGAGTTATAGCACAAAGCCATAAGGTGAACCATTTTTAAAATAAATTTGTAAAGATGCCAGTGTTTTCAATTCTATTGTTTCTGAAACATAGGATAGATGATTAAAAATCCATGTATTAAAATAATTCAACATACTATTTTCATTTTTCAAGTATTTTTGACACACATTTGAAAATTTTTCTTTCAAGAGTAGCATGTTTATAAATACTTGCTTTTCAGCTACTTTAATTGAGGTTAATTGTTAAAAAATTTGATAGATGTCAATTTAGTCTACATTTCCTCTAAGGGAGAGCTGCTTACTGTGAAAATGTGAAAAAGAATATTGTAGCAATAGTACACTTGCATTCTGACGATAGTGATAAGCGAGGGGGCTTTTTATCCAATCAAATAAATTGATAAATACAGCTGATTCAGACTGTTTACATAATCTTTCCAATGTCAACAGTCATTTAAATTATCCTAACTTTATACTGCATCTCCAAAATCCAATTACAAGCTAATAATAATTGTCAGTTTTACTCTAAACCTTTAATGATAGGTCACAAGGGATGTTGTACCAGAAGGATTAAATCATTGTAGACTGTTACTATGCCCAGCCTTAAATTACTAACCTCTTATCTCATGGTAACAGAGCTTCTATATGTTTTGTCACCATTTTTGCTAAATAGAATAAATGTCACCAAAATTAATTTCATCTTCCTTAAATTAGCTTCTCAGTATGATTTCTCACTTCAGTCAAAATTTATTTCTTGAAGAATTTAATTTCCTTCTTAATCTATTTTATTTGAGAATGATGAGGAAGAACTTTCAGGAACAAATGCATTTTAAATCATTCTGCAGCTAATTTTGAAATTTACTCTTCATTAATAACTGCTGACACTTGCAGGATAGAATTTTTTAAGTCACTATACTTAAAATCAAACTGGTTCTGCTTAGTTTAAGGCACTGGCTATATTTAAGGCACTAAAAGTTAAAAGGGGGTGAATCTTGCTTGTAAGGAGAGGTACTGCTTAATCATGTGCATAGCAGATTTCCCATGTGATGGATGGTTCAAGGGAATGCTGTAATTAGATGGTATGGTGTAGTTGCATTTACTTGGTTTTAATCATACTAAGGATGCATAGAAGTGAAGGAAAATATACTTAATATAAGGAGTAATGTAGTTGGAAGCAATACTACCTCAAAAATAAAAACAACATTGAGAGTTGGCATTGTCATACAACATAGTGACAGCAATTTCTGTCTGAGTTACTGGCATCCTTATATAATATTTTCAATGGAATGTGTATTTTAAAATTTTAAAATGCAGCTATTGGCTTTCTCTTACATTTTCCATTCTTTTGATGGGTTCAGTCAAAAACTCTATAGAGTTACAATATAATACTTCTTTTAAAGAAAAGAAATCAGAAGGATGGAGCAATTGAAAAGGGGAGGATTCAAAAAATAAACCTGAAGTGACAGGCTCTGTCTGAAATTATCACAGCTGGTGATATGAAGCAAAATGGGGAAGGAGAAATGATTTTTAATGCTCATAATTTAAATATATTTTAAAATATTAAAATCTAGAGGGACTGTAAAAATCTACTAAATGGCTATGATTTCCTTTTGGAAACATGTTTCTCTTTAGGAATCTATGGCATAAAGAACAGAGGTGACTTGAAAAAATAAGTAAATTCTTCTGTCAGCTGCACATGATTATCAAGGCTTTGTAAACTCAATTAGAAGAGAAGAATTTATCCAAAATCTGATTAAATATTAGTGCCAGCAGGGCAGAAAATTAAACAGAGCATACACATTAATAATCTATTAAATGTTCTATCAACTTTGAACAGCTGTAGCAGTTGTAATCAGACTTTCTTTGTGGCATCCTACACATTTGTATGGGACTGGGAAGTCACTACTAGATTATTACAGTGGGCGGAAAGTCAGGCTTGTCTGTCACTCTTCTGAGTGTGGAGGGAATCTGTTTGTAAGAAAATAATGAGTTTGTGTTTAAGCAGGAACTGTCATCTCCACTTTTATTTGAAGTGCTGATGTTTGTGTGTGTCACAGCAGTGCATGTGAACCATGATATCTGTAAGATGTCTGAAGAACAACCTCAGAGACGAGCATTGGAAAGCCATTAGTCATAATTACACCTTCCTTGTGAGGGGAAGAGGAGGGCCAAACACCGATCTCTGCTCTGTGGTGACCAGTGTCAGGGCTGAGGAAATGGTCTGAAGTTGTGTCAGGGGAGGTTTAGGTTGGATATTAGTAAAAGGTTCTTCACCAGACGGTGGTTGGGCACTGGAACAACTCCCCAGGGCAGTGGTCACAGCACCAGCCTGACTGAGCTCAAGGGGCATTTGGACAGCACTCCGGGCACGTGGTGTGTGGCTCTTGAGGATGGTGAAGTGCAGGGCCAGGAGCTGGACTCAGTGATCCTTGAGGGTCCTTTCCAATTCAGCTTACTCTGTGATGCTGTGATGTGCAGAAATATGGCTCTTTACTACCTCAGCATTTCTGAAAAAGAAAATGCATCAGTTGGGCGGATAAAATGGTAGGTTGCTCTTTCATAGAAGATATGTGATAGCCACTAGCCAAAATAAATGTAAATGAGAATATGAATAGTTTCCAGGGGAACAGAATTAGTTGTGACTTCTTGATCTGGATTAGGAAACCAAATGATTGATAGTTCCAACACTTTTGAGAAAGCATTCTGTGGACCATAAGCACTGTATTCATATTGGCAACCAGTCCTGTGCATGACAGGGTACTGCACCTAGAAAAAAAGATGAAGCTGGTGAAGAGTAAAGGACCTCAATGACCACATGCTTCCCAAAGCAAAATCTAAGGATATGCAGAATGCTGCCCCTGGCTCTGACCAGCTGCCCAAGTGGCCCAGTCTTCTCTAAGTGTGTCCAGAAGCAAATCTCTGGAGAAGTGAGCAGGCATGTATGATATTCCCCATTAGCAGTCTTTCCATAATTTGACTTTTTTCAGTTAAGTTTGTTTACTAACCTGTAACAGATCTCCAGTCTCCCCTGGAATTCATGTAAGCTTCTAGGCCCAGTAGCCTCTGTCAAGGAATTTCACAGGTCTACTACTTTATATAAGGAGCCACATATTTCTACTTGTTTTGAAGTTCTTTCCAACTGTTTTCTCTTGATGAACCCCAGCTCTCAAACTGGAAAAGACAGTTGAAACTAAATCTCTTAGTCTCTTATAATAATCTGCAATTCTGTAGGTTGTCACTAATTCAAACCCTAAACTTAATATATGAAGATTTCTGCATGTTGATTTTTAAGCAAAACTGAACATGTGTATGTCTGGGTTTCTGAAAAACTTAGTACTATGTGTCCTTGAACAATTTTTATATGACATAACTCTATATATACACAATTTGGGGAAAAGATATTTAATTTCTTTCATCTTTTGTTTGCTTTTTCTATTCCAGACTGTATTTACATGTGTTTACATAGTGGTTGCAGGGTATCATCTTCAGAATAAGTAACTGATCTGGATCAATCTCTGCAATCACTGCATGTGGTAAAACAAAGGGCTGTTTTGTTAGACACTCTAAGGCTCTCCTTCCCCAGCCTTTATATAAAAACAAACAAATGAAAGAAAACAATTACCACTAGCAGATTATGAAAATGGAAAAAGGGGTTTGCTTTTGTAAATTATCTTCCTTTGTTTTGCTTTGGTTTTGGTGTGTTTTTGGTTGTTGTTTTTTGTTAGTTTATTTGGTGGGAGGTGGTTTTTTTTTTTACAGATTTTGGGGGGAATTTGTTTGGGTGTTTTTTCTTCTTGGAGATATTACTTAGGTGTTTTCTTGGAGTTTTTGGTCTGATTTCTTTTTTTAAAGTTAAATTTGTTTGCTTTCTTTTTCCTTGATAGAAATGGAAGAAGACATTATAACTGTGTAAAAACCGAATTCTTTGACATTTATGAACTACAGAATTTTGTGGAGCAAAAATCTAGCTACAGAGCAGCAGATGCAAGTTTTGACTTTAAATTATGCCTGAGAGCCCAGGTTAACAAAGCTATGCAAGCAGTTAATGGTAACTAATAATATGTTTCTTGCATGCTCTAAAACATGCTCCAAAGCTTTCCAGAACATATTTCTGGTCTATCTTAATGATGTATTTAATTTTGTTAGAATGTGTTTACTGTGCTCTCACATTTGTAAATAATAATAATAATTTGGGCGTGCTGAATGTTTTTTTTCCAAATTCTAATTATAACTAAATTTAGTTGCTGTCAAATTCAGTTAGAAATAAGTTTTGTAAGATTGAAGCACATATTCATAACCTAGAAAATATTCTGGGTTGACTTCTGTGGCATCATTTCTAAGAACAGTTTTCACAGTCACCACAAGTAATCCTTTCTATATTAGCTATCTATTTTTTATTCTGTTTTAGTCTTTTGGGTCGTTTTCCTGTTCATCCTCACACAAGCTGGATTATATAGGAAAAGGTTGTTCTGCGTTGGCCTTAAAAATCCAAGTGCAAATGTTTCTTCCTCTCATCTTTTCACTTATCTGGAGTACAATTTACTACACAATGGCACAATCCTAAATGTCTGTGCTGTGCAATGAACTCAAATTAGGATTAAAGGTTGTCAATTTTGAAAAAGCAATGCTAGGCTAATATTGGCCATCTACCAAAGCTGTACAGGCCTGAAAAGTTCTGCTGAATGTGCACAGAACTCCATTCAAGCATGGGCAGTTCACACTGGCAAAGGTCAGCTCTCGTTCTCATTCTGTAAAGCCTCTAATTTTTCATCATTAGCGTCTTTAAAGATTGCTACGGGGGTTTTGCAAGAGATAAGGGGTGAACACCAGTCTGTATTGTTATAACACAAGGACTGGGAAATATTTAGAGCTAAGTGTCAGGGAATATCCGGACATTGAGGAGGATGTGGCAAATGCTGGAAAAAATGGAGCATTACTTTCTTGGCTAAAGAAATCTGGCCTTTTCACGAAGTAATGTAAATAAAGTGCATATTGGTATGATCATATAAGTGCATTTCTCTTTGGTTTTCTGCATGAATATATGAGACAAACATGGGAGTTATTCAGTTTGTGGGTGGGAAAGAAAGGAACATAATTGTAAGGTAAAAAGGAAATTAAAATATGTAGTGGAACTAAGGAAACAGAACCAAACCATGTACTGGAGTAAATGTTGCATTGCATAATGCTACGTAATACATGGTGTAGCAAATGGCAATAACTGACTCCTTATTGCAAGCTTGCTGTTTTCCTCCCCAGCACCTTTAAAGAGTGTTATGCCATGTTGAGAGGCCTTCCTACCTTCAGGTGAGAGTTATTTAATATCACACTGTTGTTATATTGTCTTGAAGTTCTTGATCTTTTTGTGGCAAGGTTGCAATGGAAACCTTTCCTGCATTATCTTTTATAGAGATGGCTATGCAAATATGGATATAACTTTTTAATGAAGAGACAGCCTATGACAACAGGTGGGATTTTTCTAAATCTAGGCACATCATCTCCTTGAACACTAGAAGCTAAATCTGTGGTGTGATGGCCAGGACAGAAACATCTGCACTGTTTTTCAGTGTTACAAATTATGGGCAAAGTCAGAAGGTTAAACTGGGTCACAGCTAAGCTGGAAGAGGTCAGTTCAGCTCACTGCTGAAGATTTTGCCAATTCAGTCAGCTGACTTTGTAGTGAAGCAGATGATGGGTCTTGCACAGGCCATTCCACTAGCTCAGATGTAATGACAGTGACCCTCACCAAAGGATGTCAAAAGCAGTTAGAAACTGAAATGGGGATTAGCATCCTAACTAGGCACAGGCTTTTCCTTGTGGCTATTTGTCATGGCTCGCAGGACTGATAGCTTCAGTGAGAACACAACACTGTAAAAGTCAATATTGTCCTGGGTGTGGAACATCATCAAATGATGTGCTTCTGTGTGTTGATTCTTACCAGTGCCATGTGTGCTGGGACAGCAATGAGTATTTGGTTTGAGCAATAGGCAGAATCTGAATTCTGGAGGAACGGGCTTGTAGGGGATGTCTCAGTCGAGCCACTCACCAAAGTTCACTAACAGCAGCTCGCTCAAATCTTGATTTCCCAAGATCATTGACTTTATACATGGTGCTAAGTATATCCAAATCTGCTTAAGTTCTGAAAGCAGTTTAGCAGCATTAAAATGGAACAGCACCAAAGCTAAAAGCATTTCTCAACTGACAAAGTGACTAGTTTAGGTGCTTGTCAAAACTGCTGCTGTTTCTTTAATAGTGTAATAACCTGCCCCTCCCTAAGAGTCTATTGTAAGATGTAGCTGTGCTTTCCTTTCTCTTATTCCACTGGCTGTCACATCCATTGTTGTTTCCTTTTATTTGGTGCTTGTGTTTTCTCCAGGAAAAAAGAAATCTGAAAATAGATACAGGCACATTTCTGGAGTCTGCATATGTGCCATTAATCAGAATATATTTCCTTGTGACCCTGAGAACATTCGGGATTATCCTGAGGCTTTGTGATTGTAGGTGATTTCTCTCTCTCTCTCTCAAAATGCTTCCACGTATCTCACTTCCAGACATAATGAAGGAAACATGATATCCATGGTATATTCTTCCTTTGAATGAAGGTCAATAGGCTATGGACAAATCTCTGCTTCCTCCTCTGCTTGTTGTTTCCAGCAGCAAAGTAGTCTGCTAACCTGAAAGGCAGAAGAACATGATGCATCCCCACCCTAGCAAGGAATAAAGAGAAACCTCTGTGCAACAGCCATTCTCTTCATGTGCTAATTAAAATTATTTCAACTGCTGTTAAATCATTTTAACAAGAACCAGGGAAGTAGAATCATGGACTTAATTTTTGAAAGGGCCTGTACCTTGTTTAAATGGCTCCCCAGTCCTCAGCTACATCCAGTGTTTTCAGCCCACCTGTAATTCTGTCCAGAGCCAGGTCAATTATGCTTAGTGAAGATGTGGACATTTACTCTGTGAAAAGTGAGAAACCATATAACAATGCACATATCTTTCTTACTGTGCTGAAAGTTTTCAACTGGCTTACAGAATTTTGAATAGACCTTTTAACAGGCTTGGAGTGTGTAGGATGTGTGTATGGCTTCACTTCATATAGTAATTAAACACAATATTGGCTGGCTGCTGAATTTGAAGAGGCTTAGATAATATGACGATGTCTTTTCAGTTCTTACACAGAAGAGATTTACTATGAATGTGTTATAAACCTGTGATTTATAAACCTCATTGACTTCATTAGTCCCCAGGGGCTTTATTCTTGTTAGCCTGGAAATGCCTGTTTAAATTTAATTTTTCCCCTATTTTTTTTTCTTTTTTATTTAAATTATGACCTCATTAGAGTGAAAACATAGCTCCAGATTCTTGCCTTGTGTAAATCAGCCAAGTCTTGCAACTAACCCCAGCTGAAGATCCAGGCTGTAAATTGAAAACCTGTCCTTTTGACTTGCCTTTTCCAATCCCAATGGCTAGCCCTAGTGTTAGAAACATCCTCATACTAACATAAAAGGGCATTTCAGTAACTTGTTTTGTGTGTCTTCTTCCAGTTAACACTGTAGTCTCAGTGTGCCTAAGATTTAGGCAAACACATGTATGAGATGTAATGCAGTAAATTTCTTCAAGAGAGGAGTTGGGGCAGGATGTTTAAAAATATATGCAGTGGTGGTAAAGGGTAGGATTGCAAAAACTATGAATGCCAAATAAGATTATGTTTCAGTCTGTCTCATATTTTCAGTGGTAAGAGGAACTTCATTTTTGTATTTTTCTGAAGTACTGTAGTTAACATGAAGAACATCTCGTAAAGTTTGTTCAAGGTAAAACAGATAAATGGCTTCACTAAAGTTGTCCAATTTCACTTAATGAGTATTTTTTTTCAATGGTCCTTTATTCAAACTCAAAACCGTCTAGAGGTTATTGTTGGATTGTGGCACAAGTTGTTGGGAGTTTTCTCTTCATAACAGGTTTCTTTTTCTTTTTCTGTTTTAAGATACTGAGAAACTCTTCGACCTAATCTTTTACACTAAGTCCCAAACAGTTTTATTTATAGTTGCCAGAAGTAAGTTCCTAATGTTATGTTAATTAGAAACATGTGGTGAAAAAAAAAAAAAAAAAAAAAAAAAAAAAAGGCAACTTTTAAGCTGACACTATTTTTGAGTTAAAATCTGGCATCCCCTTTCTACTGACAAGCCTGACAACTGCAGCAGCAATCACCTCATCAAATCTCTCCGTTGTGTCTTTCCTGGTTTTTGGCATTCTTCCTGTCTAAATTTTTATCAGATGAGTGCTTTTTTCTTGGCAAGTATTTTGAATACCTTCTTGTTGCTTTATCTCTGCACTATCACCCCTTGCCCTTAATGTCATTTCTCACATGTAAGTCTGTGGCAGAATTCGAAACAAATTAGTTACAAACACAGATTCAAAGACCAGCTTTTCTTCTTGGCTCACTAGTCTCTTCTCCCCTCACTTTTTAAACAGCAGTGTGTCACAGATACCACATAAACACTCAGTTTTTAAAACATTTTTTATGCTTTAAATCCTCAATGCTGCATCTACCTTTTTTCCACCGTCATGTGTTCTGTATTGCTCTTGAAAGGTTTTCAGTTGGTGATACCTGGATTTTAATCCTGAGTTTTGGAACTAGTCAGTAGGCTGTGTCAGAATAAAAATCTTTAGTTATAAATGCTTTAGACCACAGCCAAACTACCCAAATAATTTGTTTCTTAAAATAAATACACAAATATTGAGTGATATTTGCAAGCAGAATTCACATGAATGAGGACCAGATTTCTTTTCCAGAAAAGGAAGACTGGGGAGAAT
Source organism: Aegithalos caudatus (assembly GCA_013389925.1). Classification (NCBI taxonomy): domain Eukaryota; kingdom Metazoa; phylum Chordata; class Aves; order Passeriformes; family Aegithalidae; genus Aegithalos; species Aegithalos caudatus. Next base: position 139,340 of record WEIU01021109.1, read on the forward strand.
GTAGGCCTTCTCTGGAAGGTGAGACTGGTTACCCAGGATATGAAGAAATTAATATAGTATCTCTCACTGAGAGCACTCTAAGCTGCCGAATGCTCAGCAAATAAAACCCCTCTTCAGGGTGCCATGAACAGGCAATAAACTTCAAATGGTTTTGAATTTGAGTAATGGCACATTAAGGAAACATATTAATTAAGGTAAATTTGGCAATTTTATTGGAGCCCGTTTACTAGTTTCTTTAGTCAATGAAGAGCAGTGTAAGCTGCTGGACACAGTATTTTTTGATGCTGGCTGCTTCTTTTCCTTGCCTAATGGAAGTTAAGCCTTTTGAATATCCAACACAGTTGTACTGCTAAATTCTTTTGAGAACTTGAGCTGTAAATCCCAGCTTACATGACTAATGTAGTGGGCTCATTTTCCAATGGCACCAACCCCTTGTGAAGCCAGTAGAAGTAGTTAAGTGTGCAGGAGATAGATATATACACATCTTCTCTCTCTACCTATATATATATATATATATATATACACACACACATATACTCTTGGGGTGTTTTTAAAGTGTCTAAGCAGTAGGCTCTAAGGGCAAGATTAGTGTGATTCAAGCTTTTAAAAGCAGATAACAATGCATAAAACATTAAATATGTGCATAAGTAACTGGAAGTCTCAAGCTGTCTATATTTTCATTGGTGAAGTTACCCAAGCACTTAATGTTCTGCTGCTGTATGTGTCAGCAGAAGCTGCCATTTTGAATGTGCTGAGGTTTTGATGGCTGAGTCCTGCCTTGGCTTCTTGTGGTTTGCAAATTCCAAGTCTTTTGAGATTAATAGTGCGTGTCTGAGTGGGCAGCACACAATTCAGTGAAGGTCACGGCAGTCACAGACACATTCACTGCAAAACACTGGACAGAAGGGGAACAGCATGCCAGTCACATGGCTGGATCTGAATGTATGGTATCAAACAGGGGGTTTCTCTATCATCCAGTGCTCTCTGGCATTTGATTTTATTCCTCCTCTCTCACACTGTGATCTCTGTGGAGAATCCTGTTAGTTCTTCAGCGCACTGGGGGTCACAGTACTCAGCCATGTGCCCAGTTGTCCTGATTCCAGGCCACAGTGCAGCTGGGCACAGATGTGCCCCATGGGGAACCACAGGAGTGGAGCTTGTCCCTCCAGAGTCAGGTGCTCAAAGAAGTGGAGTAGAAAGTTGTTTCTTCCCAGTACAGAGGGGTGTGTGTGGACCAGCATTGCAGCATATTGTACAACACAGGTCTCACCTCTTCAATCTCATTAAAGGAATCTTGTGCTGTTAATATAAAAAGGCATAGTGATTTTCTTCTTGCCAATCTAATATCTTCCTAGGTTTTGATCTATGGGGGTTTTTTTTTGTTTGTTTGTTTTTGTTTTGGTTTTGTTTGGTGTTTTTTTTTTTCCCTAAAGCACGTAAATTAGTTAAAAATGGGATTTAGGAACTCTTGTAGATTTAATTATAAAATATTTTCAATTCATTTGAAAAATCATACTGTGAACATTCATAAGATTTTCTTGACACTCATGGTTTAACGTGCAGTTGTTTCCATAAGTTATGTTGCAGCAGAGTGATCAGCAGTTAAAAACATACAATTCTGCTACACAGTGTAAAGCCTTCCTGTAACTGCACCCCAAAGGGTGGTTCAGTCACCACTTTGTATCATGGTGCCATGTTATTACTTATCATGCAAAAGTGTTTTTAATCCTTTGCGTACAACCAAGGCTTTAACTGATCTGTCCCACTGAAATGAAGATGAATGATAACTCTACAGTCTGCTACCAAATGTTTATACTAATTTTCCAGTCTTACATAGAAGAAGGCAAAGGCCATGATGTAAATGGACAATCAACCCTCTTCTAGATGCTTGGCACTTTCATTTTGAGACTCAGTTTTGACATCACTTAAAGTAGCATGAAACAATGTGGAGAAGAGAAAGTTAAAATCTTATGTGTTAATAGAAGAAAGTATTAGGAATTAAAATGCTGATTTATTAAAATATCTTGCAGGATAGCAAACCAAATCTCTTAAATCTATTGTTGAAACAGAATGCTTAATACAAGGATTTAAGACCAAATAACTTCTTCTTCAGTATAATGTAACACTGATTTGTAGAATCAGAGCACAGAAAAAATACTATAACAATAATGTTGGAAGAATGTTAAGCACATCTTTATGAAAAACCAACATCACAGGAGCAGTCTCATTGCTGGTATTGTTCTCCTGTTGCACTGCAGCATGTGCAACATCCAGGTCACTGCCAGTGCAGAGCAGACAAGCTTAAGCTGCGATGAGTGATACTGAAGGGGGGCAGGGGAAGGGGGGCTGTGCTGTGGGTCTGGATTGTTTCAAACTCAGACCCCAAGCAGAGATCCAGTGCTGGCAAATACACTGGGAGTCTGCAGGGAAACTCTGCAGCTTAAGTCTGCAGGGAATGGGAAAGAGTAGTTCCAGATAGGCCACCTTGACAAAGGTATTAGGTGTAGCAGGACATGCTGGTGTTCTGAACACATTGACAGTTATGAGCTTTTTAAGCAAATGTTTCTCATTTCTTTTTTCTCTTTGTTAGTTAAGTTGGATTGGGTGGCTGGTGCTGAAACAATTTAATCCTTGTCTACAAAGCAATTTATTGCGAGTTATTGCATCCTATTGCAATTGATTGCTTTATTGTTGTTGGCGTGTTCTGTGCTTTTTCTCTTAGAAATTTCATTTTGCAAATGTAGTAATAATATTTTACATGTGTAGAGTGCCTTTCATCACAAAATACTTCACAAACTAGACAGATTTTTTGCAGTTATTTGTTTGAAAGTGATTGAGGCTGGTATCAAGAGACACAGCTATCTTTGCCCATACAGTCCAGTCAGGCTGAAGATTTTTCTTACTTCCTTGTAACCTATATTGTCACCTGGGTAATAAATAGCTGACTTCCATACCTGGATTAGATGCATTTACTGCTGTGATTCAAAACCTGAAATACCTTTTGGGTAGGAAAACAGTTTCACTTACATTGACTGCCACACCATTGGTCTGATTGGCCCCAAAAAAAAAAAAAATAAAANAAAGAGAGAGAGAGAGAGAAAAAACAAGTGCAAGAAAGATATTGAGACCTAAAAAAAGTATTTTTTAACTCTTATTTTTTGTCCACTTTTTAGGCATGTATGATCTTAAAAAGTGTTACTAATCCAGATCCTGTGTTTATTTGGCCAACTGCTGTAAGATTTAAAATTTGCATTATTCCTTTTATTTTATTATGTACTATGGCCCAAAGCTAAGACACTTTATTAATAAAACTGACCAGCTAGAGGTAAGGGCAAAAGATTCTGTGCTCTGTGGTAAGCTGGCCTTAAATTTGAGCAAATCCTTGAAAATTCTGTGGCATTCGGTGAAAGAACTGAATTAATTTAAACTGAACTGCACACAACCTTTTAAAAAATAAATCTGCTACATATATGGATAATACTACTCTTAAATATTCAGCCTCTTTTACTTACTTTAATTCAGCGGATTTTTCGCTGTCTCCACATAATTTCCGTGTAAAAGGAAAGGCTAATCTACTGGTTCAGACAAAAGGCTTAAGCTCAGATGATCTCTGTTCTGTTTCCTTTTTATCATGTTCTCGCATTTTTTCCTCCATCTGTAAAAAGGAGATGACAGCACTTCTCTGCCTCATGATTGTGGAAGGATAAATACATTGATTGTGAGCTGTTAAAAATGATTGAGCCAAGTATGTAACTAGGCCAATTTATACAGAGACATTCTTTCAAATCAGGAGTTGGGATATTCTGTCTTGGAGAAGTGTGGAGGAATATTTTAGCTACCTTGCTTAAGGTATTTAGTCATGAAATGGTTAACAAAATATATATACAGGCAATGTTTAGGGTTTAGAGTTAACACCCTATTGAGATGATTGAAAATAGTTCACATCTTGCTGAACTGTCATTTTGAGCTGTCTGCCAATTTAAGAACATATTGCTGCCTCAGTTAACATATGGTTCGAGTTGATACAGTTTTCTGTGCAACCATGAGAGCTAGACACATCATTATATGAAAATGAAAACAAATGGCTGAGTCCTGAGCTTGCTGCTTTAGGTTCCCCCCAGTGTAAGCATGAGTTCAAAGCCACTAGTCTTCCCATTTGGAGATTCCTGCAGCATGAGAGAGCCCGGGTGTGGTGATGAGCCACAATAACCTGCTCCTGTGCCACAGGGCTGTGGCATGCAGCCTGCAAGGGGACATTCCCAGGACAGAGCTTTTACGGTGTGAACACAATGGCAAATGATCCCCTGGGCTTCTGTACCTAATTTGTCAAGATTTAATTAGAATCTGGGATTGGTCAGCCTCCTTTTGGGATTTCTACTCCTTTGCTGTGTTTACTGTGTCATTGGTGTTTCAGATATGTTATACTGGGAACTATAAAGGACTGAACCCCAAGCTCTGGTGCATCCTAACTGTGTTCTACTCTGAGTTAATGCTAGCAGATCAAAGTTTCTAAGGAAACACTTTGTTTAGTGAGCACTGTGAGGCAGCTTTTGGTATCTGCAGAAGTAAGGTTGAAAAGCTTTCTACTGAATTTATAATGGCACTGTTCTAGAACTGCAATTTTTTTTGCATACTAAGTCTCTTTTTTCCTGATGTGATAGAAACTCCATTGTTGTGTTACAAATTGCTTTGTTTTTCTTAGTTTAAATTACAGTTTTAGCATTGCTTCTTTTTTCTACTTAGTCTAGATAAATTTTGCAATATTTTCAACTCACTTGGTATACACATATTTTCATTGTTGAAGTTCCTGGTATGTCTCCTCCCATAGTAGAAAAATAATTTACTCCAAACAAATTATATTTAAATTGTTTTGAAAGTATGACTAAAGCTGACAAAACCAAAATAACAAGTTGAAGCTGAGATTTCATCTTTTCTTGTGCTGTGGGGCAGATGCAGACCAGAGCGACTCAGGTTATGCGTACAGCATAAAGCTATCCAGATTTGGATAAATGGACTTCTTTCCTTGTACATATGGCTTTGAAACTGGCTTACTTCCCAACATTCTTTTTGACTCAACTTTCAGATTCAAAGGAATCCAGATATCTGACCAAAACTCACTTAATTTTCTCCTGCCTATTAAAAGTAAGTATTTGTGCAAAATGAAACCACAAATCAGCTCAGGTTTGCTTGCAAGATTGATGAACCGTAATGAATCTCTATGAACTCACTCTAAATTTCAAGCATGTAATAAAATACAAGCTCATATCTAAAAGCCACTTCGAGTATACCCCTGCATATCTCATAATTTTCTTCTTTTTTTGTTATTGTTTTGTTTGGGTCACTTATTTTGGGGCATTTACAAGCCAGCCAACTGACAGAAATGTTCTTTAGCAATCCCACCTGCAGATTGTCTATAAAAGCACTGGCATACAAATTACAAAGACCAAGTGGCAGATTTTTGGTGATAAGGTAATGGCAGGGCAGCATTTAATTCTTTGGAGCTCCTGCAGGGCATAGGCCAAAGTCTATCTCTGCTCCACAGTTCGGGTGTTTCCGATGCACCGTTGCCTCCTGTGTGTTCCTTGGATTTGATGAGAGGCTGCTGCTTCCCACAGAGAATGTCCTGCCTGTGGTGAGATCCCAGGGTGGTGCAGGCAGGTTGGGCGTGGCATCAGCCTTACTTTGGGAGGATTATACTAAACAGTATGCTCACTGCAGTGTTCTTTACACCCAGGCTGATATTTAATAGTAAACTGATAATTGATTTTAGAAGCAAATTATCTTCTCCTTTCTTTTATGCACAAATCCACATTTTAAAATTGGCAGCATAGTGACCGTAGCTGTTAAGTAGAGATGATTACATCCTAACTGATGTATTAGGCCTATGTGAAGATTTCTGTGTATGTTACAGGGTACTACTATGTTTATATTCTTGTTTGCAACAGGGAACCTGTTGGATTTGTCCCATGAGATCTTCATTTTTGGAATCTAGTTACTACCATTAGGATCAATGACTCTATTGCTGTACGACTATGCCTTTACCTAGCACAGTGACACTACTTTGTAATTTATAGGTAGTGAGAGGAAAGGAACCAGGATGCATTTCATTGATCTTTCCATGCTGTAAATGTAAAATTCATGTGCATTTTTGTTTGTTTTATGGCTGTTCTCTTTCCTTTTCCTTATTTAATATGCACTTCATACTGTGCCAAGGGGGTCAGTAGGGCAAATCAAGGAGCCAGATGGCTTGCCTCTACCCTAAGGAAACATACCAATATTTAGCTGGCCATTTTCCCAAATAAAGGCAAGACTGGAATCCACAATAAATGGGAGAGTTGGTTAAAGCTGCATCCTTTTCTTAGATTCGCAGCTACAACCTCCTTGAGGCATGAGCTTTTTATACTTCACTGCCGCTTTCTAGCTTTCTCCAAGTAACTGCATCTTAGAAGATATTAGAAGGGGGTACAGCTCATTTTATTTATGGCCTTTGCACAGTAACAAGTTTCAGTTATTATAATCTGACTGAAATAAGAAACCATAATCCATGGATGAAAAGACAGTGGACAAACTCAGTTAAATCCCTGGTACCCTGAGGATGTATATTTTGTCCATTTCTGGTTTTTTATGTTCTCTTTTTTCTGCTGTTATTCCCAACTTTAACTTTTGAAAAGCCAAGCAGTTTAAGTGGCCGGGCCTGGGGAGCTTATTTGTATGCAGCACAAATTTCAGGATCTGTTCCCAAGCCTGTGCAGAGTGAAAAATGGCCTGCATTTTCTTGATAGCCCATGTGGTTGTAAAGAATAAATGGCTAATGAATTACAGATGAACATTGACGCAAATTAATCTTCCTGATGTCCCTGGGTTATATGGCAGCCATTTAAAAGTTTAATCAATACACTAAAGTTGAAAACATGCAGGCACTGCAGTTGTTTGGATGTAATAAACATCAGAGGGAAACGGGAGGCTTGTACCCAGTCCATGTATCATAATGACAGGTATTTATGTTTAATGGACTAAATATTTTTTATTGGAAGAGAGCAAATGTCAGCTTAACTTTGTAAGCCCCGCATTCAACTTTCCTTTGAGGTTGGTGAGAGACGGCTGACATGTCATTGAAAATGAAATGTAAAAAAACCAATTGAGACAAAGCGAGGATAAGGAGCTGTTTTGCCAACGAGATGTTGCTTTAATGCTCTGCAACTATTCATTAAATAAAATGTAAACTCTACCATTTCAAACGTTGCAGTAAAATGGTTTACTAGGGCAGACTTTTAATGGTTATTAGGGAAAACAAGAGGCAACCGCTGCCAAATATTCTTTTCTGGGAAACATTTTATTTGAAAAGTCTTTTCCTGAGTTACAGTTTCAGAAGATTTATAATTATGGAAAAGTCATCTCCCCCTCCCCCTTTCTTTTTTGAGACAAAGAAAAACAGAAAAATAACTTTCAGTATATCCATTTGATGGTCTTTTTTTTCCCCCTTTGAACAGAATAATAGCTTTATATAAGCTACCCAGAGACTTGGATATTAATTGCACTTGAATTCAATAAATTTTAGAGCCATGTGTGTCCAGAACTTAACCATCATTGCTATAAATGGAGAAGGAGGCTATGAAAGACTGCTGCATTCACCAGGTCTGCACAGTTGCGTGCCTATAGGAAAGACCGCATGATGTTATTTTCTTTAGGTCAAGAAAAATGTTGTTGTCGTATCATTTGGTCTTATGAGAAGACAGACTTCTTCCCTGTTAAACAAAAAATTGTAATGTATGGGAGAAAAAGGGAAGAACATCTTGTACCAGCTTTCTGTAATCTGTTTTAGTACCCTGTTTGTTGGCTGATGTTACCTGGATGGACCCTTGATGGTTTGAAGTGGTCTCATAAAGCTTCTGGTAACGTGTACTGGGAAACCACGTCAGAGAAGGAGGGTGGTTGAAAGCCTGTGGGTCACTGTTTGCTTTCTTGGCTCTCTTGACTTCATCAACTGCCTAAAATATTTCATACATTTAAATAGTTGCTCTTAACAGTGCAGTGAGTCATCTGGTGCAAGTTTGATGACTGCCCTCTTATTTTAAGACCTCCAAGCCTTTACCAAAGGCTATTTAAGCCAGACAAGTGCATTGGGGGAGTGACAGGAGTCTTATATTATTTCACAGGCAGCCAACATGTATAACTTGGTAGGCAGACCATTTTAATTTGTTATTTTAACAATTTTATCTCAACATATTTTTATTCTGCATCAGGTTCTACTCAGTTAAAGTAGCTACTAATATTGAATTGTGAATTAAACTTTATTGCCTTAATAGTGTTGTAGATTGATGGTGTCATATTTATAAGATATCATACACTGCTTCCTGATAACAAAATGAAGAGCATCTGAAAATGTTGCTCATCTACTCCCTGGATAATGAGCTATTTCCATTTTTGAACAAACCCAAAAATAAATGTGTTTTCACCATGAAAAGTAAAACTATGAAATGTGTACATTGGCTAGACAGTCTGTGAAGGCTGAAGAACTGTGTGGCATGAGACTGAAACCACACAAAAAATGGCCTTTTTTTCCTCTCCCTCTTCTGCTACCGTGTCACACGTCCCAAATACCACAGCTTCTTAGTCTCAAGGACCTAGTATGGCCTACTGTGATGATGTTCCAGACACACTACTTTGTCCTGACCTTATATCCTGCACTAAGGAGTGTGTTACTCTTTCCAGGGTATGGCCACTCCACACTATGGCTAGAATTTGCCTGGAATGCAGTGCAAGGCAGCCAAGCCACCACTTCCTAGGTTTAGGCCATTAGAAATGTTCTGTTGAGTAGTCCTGGGCTGTCTTCACTGTGACTAGGAAAGAGGAAGGTTGGAACCTTGCTGCCTTAATAAAGCATCAAAGACTTAGAAGCAGCATTGCAGTGTCCTGCTGAATTAAGTTCCAGTTTGATTCTGTTAAAAAAAATTGTCTTTTGTTTCATAAGGCTCAAAGGCAATTTTCCAAAACTACTCAAGATCAGTAAGCTTTACTGGCAGGTGAAGTAAAACAGCAGGTATCTACAGCAAAACATTAACAAGATTGCACCAGACAGAGGTGGTGCTAGTAGAAAATTGGAGGTAAAGAGTGGGTGACATTAGATTGATTCTCTCTGTCAGATGGAAAACTCTCTTTTCAATAACTATTCACAGCAAAATATGAAGTTCTCTGTAAAATGATACATTGGGGAGTGTGAGCCATCACTATCCAACACACTACAGAAAATTTAGTTATTTACTTGATCAAACTATTATACTTCAACTAAATTAGTCTGAGTTAGATTTTTTACAAGAAGCTTAAACTTCAGACAAAGAAATCCCTTTTGCCAGGGTTTCTGAATGTTTAAATTCTGTAGAGGCTGCTGCTATTACAGGCTTAATGGATAAAATAGACATAAAAAAGGAAATATATTTGTTATAAAATATTTCTTTTAAAGCAAAGAATGCAAAAATTCTAAGACTTCACGTTTTAAGTGAGCTTCAATTTCATTGGGAGAAAATATCTGAGGATTTGTCAATTGACAGAATTATTAGTGATTAAATGTGGGTTTTGAGAGCATTTTTGTTTCAGTTTCAAGCCATATATGCATTTATGTACAAAAACCTCACACAACTGTCTTGGAGATTTACCAGACACACAAATCTACCTACTCACACCTTGCCTTAATAAGTGACAATGAAAAAATTTAATGGTATTTTATCTGTCCATCACAAAAAATTACTTCTGACTGCTGGCTGGGTGATGTTTTCCAAGGCTGATGCTTACCAAGCATTTAAGTCCATATTTGTGTTTCAGGTTTTTCCTGCATAGTACAGTGCAACAAAAATGCATGGTATGCCTGTCATATGTTCAAAATATTTAAATAGTGTTATAAAACTGATGTTCTAAACTAAAATTAGTTTAATTGAAGTGAAAAAGGAGATAGGAAACTGTGATTTGTCAAAGTACCTTTCTCTTTACCGTTTTAAATTCCTCAGGAATACAAATGTGGTTTTAAAGGGTGAATGCAGTTTGAGAATAATGCCAGTTGCAGCCTTCTTAAACTAGGAGCCACAGTCCTGACAGCTATTTAAAAAATGAAGTAACTTTTGGGTTTGATTTTGTATAATGAGCATATGACAAAAAGGTTTACTTCTACATTATCCTGCAGGTGTAACTGCTGTCTGTCAATTTATCCTGTATTTTATTTTGATGATGAGAGAACACTAGGGAGAATAAAAAATTCTTTAATCAAAAACCTTAACAGGAAATAAAAATGTCTCAAGACAATTTCATGTATTGGTGGTTATTTGTGATGGTTAAAAGAATTATCTGAAAACAAAGAAGTCTTTCACAATGAATCTAAACACAAAAGCTTTAATAACATTTACATCTGTGTATCATCCATGTCTCCAAATGCAAGTCATGAATAACACATAAACTAGAGTATATAGGGAACAGAAGTGCTAGCACATCATTTAAAATCCAACACACCCCATCGTCAGTGGAATCAAATACACAGCAGGAATGGTTCCAGTTGATAGACACACAATGAAGTCATTGAAAATGAAAACATATTAATTATGTTCCTAAAGGTTAAGAGAGGAATGGCTGAATTCTCTAATCCTGGACTAATATTAGTGCCCCATATCAATGCAGGAAAGTCTGTAATGTTTCAAAAATTGTGAAATTTTTTTGTATCTCACTCATGACTGACTCTACAGAATGGGGGTAACAGTGGGAAGAACAGGAAGTGCAAGACAAAGACAAAACCAGGGAGAATTATCAGCAAAAAAAATGTTCTTGATCCAAACAAGTCACTTGCACTACATGAGCTAATTGTAAGAATAGACCATTTCTAAACTGCAGCTGTTATGTGCTTAAGTAAACCCTGCTGGGAGAAAGTCTTTGTAGAACACCTCTCCTTTCACAGACTCATGGAGTGTCCTTCAACAGAAGATTTCAAGTACAGTGTATAAGGGAAATCTTTTTGCTTCCAAATTTTCCTGAGCTTATTACAGGATGTGAGCTTGTCACTCTGAAATAAGCTTCCCTTAAGTGTTTTCTATTTTCATTATCTTTTTGCCTATGTTAAATCACAACAACCCAGGGTGAAGACTGTGTGTAGATATGACTGTGTTGGGAAATGAGTAAGGGGGGGCTGAGGGGAAATGCTCAGGTTGTGCGATATAAAACGATAGGTGCCAGAAAACCCCACAAAATACCTAGCTTGGTCACGGTCACGTTCTTTGTATAATATTTTTTGGTTGTTACTGTGGAGTAGCAAGATCACTCATTTTGTAGTTAATTTTAGATGTATTGTTTCTCTACTCTTTTCCCCACCCTCCCTCAAATCCTTACCCAGTCATCTCCAACACAAGGCTATTGCACCTGGGTTCCCAACTTTATTAACTCCATTGTGCTGGTGTGCTGAGCAACCCGGTCCTTAATGTCTTTATGCTAAAACCCAAATCCTCCCAACAGCAAGGGGTTAATTGTCTGTTTTCAATGTACTTTAAAACTCTCAGCTCTTGGGAATGATGTTTCCATGAGGACTGAATGTAATTACAAAATAATATAGGCACTCTGTCTTATTTTCGGGGAATGATACTTAAGTCCTTGCTGGTATGGCTGCATGTGTTTACATTGGGGCTCTTCTTTCAGTGTACTTGATGCAAGGTATTTGCAAATTCGAGCCTTTGGGCTTTAAATGTTGTGCTGCTTCTTCTGTTCCTTATTCACTACAGATTAGGTATAATTGATGACCTGCATTTACAGACATGGGTGGTATACAGATGTAAATGTTATTATAGCTTTTATATTTTATGTTCTTTCTGAAAGATCATTTTGTCTTTGAATAATACTCCTGTTCAGATTTTGGGGGGTTTATCTCTAAAAGAGAATATGAAATGGATATTGCACATCGTATATTTCTTAAAAGTAATTTGGAATTTTAGGGTATGGGATTGGTGGTGAGTGATACACTGCCTGGATGAGATATATCCCTTTGAAAATAACAGCGCCAGTACATGCCTGCATCTGTCTAACCTCATAATTCACTTTCACATTGGGTTATGGATGTCTGCATTCAGTGAGTCTATCTTCCCTTTAGGTATTATTTCAGCCCTTTGAGATAATAAGGAAAGTTTAATTGCGTTGTTAATTGATTTTTTGCACAACATTATTACCTTGATTGATTGCAGAGTTGATGAAAATGTTAGACACAGGCAGTGTAAAGTATCAGCCCAGTAAGGAGTGGGAGCCTTGTGGAGAATAGATAACCTTGATGTTAAGAGCTATATCCTTCAGATATGTCTTCCCTTGACATATTGATGGCCCTTGAAAAGGGAAAAGCTGATTGTATGCAGAATGCAATCATTAAACCCACTTCAGCTGGCTGTTGATTAATTTGTTTTTTCCTGAAGGATCTAGTTAAAGAGAAGGCCTCACTAGTATCAACAGCAGCCATTTTCCAGGCTTCAGATTATACTTAACCCTCTCCTAGAAGAAAGAAAAATGAGACTGTCTTGGCTTAGACAGGCAGATTGTCTGCAAACATTCAGTCTGACTGCAATTTGGGGATTATAACACTCGCTTTACCCCGTTAACTACTGCTTCCTCTGTGACCTCTCCTCCCCCTGCCTTCAGTATTCAGCTTTGCCACAGCCAGCAGAAAGTCACGTTTGATATTTTCTGAGTAAGGCCAGTGTCTGTTCTCAGCAGAGATGCCAACAGGGATGTCAAGCTTGTTTTGCCCAAAGACTGAAATACTTCAGTAGCATATAGCTGCTTCCCAGGAGCCTCTCTGAAAGGACCACAGGGTTCACTGCACACACGTAAGTGGTTAAGCTTTCCTTATCCCTGGAAAGATCTTTCTTGTATAATTTTTTGTTATTACTTTTGAGATCTTTGAGGTCTTCTGTAGGGCAGTTTGTGCTGTTCAGCGCTGCCCCAGGCTTAACAGCAGCACTCAAGTGCCCTGTTGTTGAATGCATTTAACCAAACAGAGGCCGTGTGTGACTGGTTTTCCTGCTGTGAATTCATGTGATGGTCTAATCCCAGACTACCTGCTACCTTCAGAGGATTTCTGTTTTAATAGCACCCACTCTGAGAGCAAAGGTGAAGAGTATTGCCTAAATGGCCTTCCTGTGGCAGAAGGGGCTTCCTTGGCTGCAAAGCATTCTCGGGACTGAGGGACAGCTTCTATCTGAAACCTTTATTTTCTTTGTACCAGCAAATGATTCAACACATCCAAAACACATATGCAGCTTTAACGAAGCAAATTAATGCCTCTGGGTGTGGTGGAGGATTTATCCTTCCATTAACCATTTAAAGGATATTTGGTAAAGTAACAGGTTATTGCTTCCTGTTTAGCTTGGTAGTCTCAAAGACAGTCACTCTTTTCTTGTGCTTCTGAGTGATAACAGTGATCACTGCTGCTTGATTATTTGGCCACATGTGTTTTATTAGGTCCATCGTGAACATTTTGCCAGTGAGCTCCTTTTTTTATATGGGGACATGTTTGTTAACTTGCAACATAGTCAAGTCTGACAAACTTGAACCAGCCAAATAAGTGAGTAATATTTCATGCTGTCAAAGCGGGCGAATACTGATTAACTGACACACTCCAAAAGCTCTCACCAATATCCATGCTCTGGTGGAAAATATTTGCTAAGCAGAATACTTGTTAGAAAGTCTTTAGTGCTTTAACTAGACTTGCATTACTCTGACCCTAATGGAGGTGCTTTAATGTGCCTCTCAAGCTGTTTCTTAGTCCTGAATTTTTCTATCTTTAGCAAAAGCTTCCGTAGAGACTAAAAATGTACCTGTAAACCATGTTCTACTGGCCACTGTGATTTAACCTTCATCCCCCTCTCATTAGCATATTTTTAAAAGGAGGCTGAGGAAGAAGGAAAAGAGTTGAGGATAGAAAACAATGACAATACCTTGGCTTTCAGTACTGGAGGCAGGTTGGGAACTAGACTATGGCCAGTAACTATTTAGCAATAGCAGATGGTGCTATATGTCATATAGTATAGGACAAAATTCTACTAGAGGCAAGCCCAGACTTAGTCCTGAGAACCACATATTTTCTGAATACTTTGAGGGTTCGGATCCAGATGCACTTTTGATTTCACTTGATGCCAAACAGTAATAGCGACAGAAGAGAGAAAGGAGTTCACCTGTTGTGGGCTCTGGATGTGCCTTCAACAACTTCTGCTGGAAATCAAGGGAATCCAGGACCTTGTAGTATCTGCTTCTCAAAAAACACTTTTTTTTTTTTTTCTTTTTTTTTT
>WEIU01021109.1:154897-169147 GCA_013389925.1 Aegithalos caudatus
CTGCCCTCTAGCGCCCGCGGGCCCGCCCGCAGCGCCGGGCGCGGGATTAGGGATGAGCGGGGTTCAAGTGACCGAACCCGACTTGCGCTGAGTGTTTGCAGCCTTTTTCTCCGTCTTTACTGCTTTCTATCTCGACCATAGACGAGAGAATGAGATACATCGAGAAGTGTTTTCTACACTAAAAGGACTGAGAGCCCCTACTTCCTTTCCTCCATCTCCTTCAAGGGCATTCACTGTCTGCAGATGTAAGCATCAGTCCACCCCTAAAATTCAGCACGCTGACGCTTTCTGTGTGCTTGGGTTTCTTTGATTACAGTATATAGCTAACTACACAATTTATGAGTCTGAGTAATTGAAAAAAAAAAAAAAGTGCTTTAATTTTTCAACATATTTCACAACAAGTATTTAATTATAAAGTCAGCATTAATTCTTTCCGTGACAGTAACTGTGCAAAACTGGTAAAGGGGCACTGAAGAGACAAAAGCATTTGGTTTGGGTCTTTTTGTTTATTTGTTTGTGTACTATTGTTGTGTGCTTTTTGTTTCATTTTCACTAAAAAGAGACATTCCAACCCCCCAACATATTTCTCTGATGATAGTTACAATGAGCATGGAAAGATTCCAAAGAAATCCCAAGCGTAGAACCTTAAATTGTAGCAATGACACCCAGAGGAGTATGGAACTGGTTAATGATTTAAAGTATTATGCCCTAAATGCTCCTATTTTAGCCAACAGTAGAGAATCTGTAGACAGCACATGCCCAGATCAAAGCTGATCATGTCAATGTCATTCAAGGAGGGAAGGATACCCTCCTTTTCCCCTCCTCTCCCCCCTACCCTTTTTTTAAACAAAGTATGACATCTGAGGAACAGTGTGTTGATTGTTCCACTGCCAGGATACGCATAATGGAAACATTAGCTCCAAGATAACTTTTAATCTGTCAGCCTAATGGCTCCTTAATGTGTAGAGGGCTTTAAATGTATGTCAGCCAGGGCTGTATAAAGTAATATAGTTTGTGGCCTGAATGGATCGAGATGACTCCGCACCATGACACAATATGGTTTATTATTAAGTATCAGCTCATCAGCTTATTCCCACGGACTTGGACAAGCTTCTCAATTTTCCAGTAACAGATTATGTGAGAAAAAGCTTGCAGTGCTTTTTTTTTTTTTTTTTCTTTTTTTTTTTTTTTTTTTCTTTTTTTTTTTTCTCCCCCCCCCCCCCCCCACTTTCTGAATTACAAGTTTCTTCCCTAGTTGCACTGGGAGCCCTGAAGTGTATTTACAGCAGGCTGCACTTTATCACACATCAGCTTGACTGCTAGTTTACACTGAACATTTATGCAGCTTCCTTGGCCCAGGATGCAAACTTCACATCTTTGTATTCCTATCACCTTCATTGCAAATTTTTCCAACATCCCCTCCCTGTTGACTGCTTTGCCCCCCCTCCCCTACTCTCACTTCCCTACATACTCCCCCCTTTTTCCCTCTTCCCACAAACAGGCCAGTGAGACTTGACATGTCACAGTACTTGTCTGTGCAGGATACTTGCAATAATTCAGTGTGTTAGTTTGCCTTCTGTGAATCCTCTCAGCTCTAGCTTAGGTGTATAATTCTAACACCATCGCTGTAGACTGGATACAGATTTGATTTTGTGCCTTTCAGTAATTTCTTTCGATCTGAAAGACCATTTTGTGCCCCATGCTGTAGGGTGTCCAGAGGAAAATGTTATCATTTTTCGGCATCCCTGTGCAGGGAGCAGTGCAAAGGTAATTCATCTCCTCTGAATGGGAAGGTTACCTTCCTTGAATGTTGTTACCCTCAGAGGGAGGGGGGGTCAGGATCAGCAGTTTACTATCGAAAGTATGTCTTCTTTCTCCAGGAAACCTGCAATGGACCACAATTCCCAATGCACAGGCACCTATTTGGGAGTATTTGGGGACCACACTGTGAGTACTGTGGCCATGGTGAAGGAATTTTGTCTTAGCCACAGCTAGCTCTGTCCCCAGCCTTCTCAAGAACAGCCCCTCCCCTTTCTGGGTAGCTACTTTTTGGGAAATTATGCATCATTTTTGCTTACATTTATTGTTTTTATCCTCTTAAAAA
Organism: Aegithalos caudatus; assembly: GCA_013389925.1. NCBI lineage: Eukaryota > Metazoa > Chordata > Aves > Passeriformes > Aegithalidae > Aegithalos > Aegithalos caudatus. The sequence goes on from WEIU01021109.1 coordinate 157,002, forward strand.
TAAATTAACTAGTTTATAACACAAGGAAAGTTAATATTTGTGCATTTGTTATGTGAGCACTCATGAGTATGTTGTGATAGTATTTTAGGGAATTTATCTGGATTTTGTTTTTTGCTGTGATATTTCAGATCTTTTTAAGATTCTTTTCTACAGAATTTAGCTGGCACAACTAAAGGCATTCATATCTCTTGTATTGTCCTCTTTCTGTTGCTCCTTCTCTGATTTAAGTAGTCAAGATCCTGTGCCTTGACTCCATTTGGGTGCAGTCTGGAAACTATGGTTTCAACAAGCAAATTAAATGGCAGCAGCCAGAGAGCCCATGGCATTATCAAGGACAGCTGCAACTCTTCTGCTCTTTTCCTGTCTCACCTTGCAGTTTGTGAGCTCGGTCCTCCCCATGCTGGCAGTGGTTTGCTGGGGCAGCTCTGAGTGGATCTCTCTGGGTTACACATTTGGCTGCTTTGGGGAGTACTTGATGATCCAGATGATCCTTTACACTTTTTCATGTCTTCCAAGGGATCTCAGATTCCTGTGTCAGATAATTCATAGGCTGGATCATGTCTAATAGAAACAGTTATTCTGTTTCACCAAAAGGAATTGAAAATAAGTTGTCAACTAAAAGAATAGTTAAAGTTGTTAGAATTTCCAGGTAGACAAAGTGAAAAATTACTAAACTCTGTACAAAAGGGTTTGCTTTTGGACTGTTGATTTTCATCCAGCTTTACATATCCCTTAGATGAAAAGATTTTTAAGAGTTTTAAATTAACTTGACTCATGGAGGTGTTTTGCCTAAATCAGTAACATTGTAGAATTTAAATTGTTCATAGATAGGTATTTATTCTCCTCTAAATGTTGTCGGTGGGGAATTACTTTCCTTTATAGGAAGTTTATATTAATATTTAAGGGAATTTCACAGCTTCTGTTCATTAATTGTAGAATATGCCCAAGTGCCTATGAAAAAAATGATAATGGTATTGATATTTCATCCTGAAGGGTCTCAAAACAATTTACAGATTGGTAGTAGAACCACACGGAAATGCACCCAGCTTCTTGGTGGAACATGGCAGCTGTTTAATAGCCCATAGCAAAACTATGCAACAGCAGGTTGTGCAAAAAGAGATGAATATGGATCAAATACAAATTGGCAGTGGAGGATTTAGGTACTGTGCTCTAATTAAAGTTAGGTGGAGTGGAATTCCACAAGAATATTGAGTCTGTGTATGGAGTGCTACACTTTTTCTGACCACAGCTCCCTGTACCAGGCCCTGTGGTTAGTCCCTGTGAAAGGCAGGCAGAAGGCTGTTAACTGAAATGCACTCCCTGATGGATACTGCAGACCAGTGTTTGACAAACAAATTTAATTGTGAATACTTCACTGCTTTCACTTGCAGAGGGGCTTATTAAAAACATTTGATGTTAAAATGGGTGCCTGGTGGGGATGTTGGGCAGATGTGGCAATAGGTTTTGATGGGGGTGGCAAAATTTTTGGCTTGACTACTTAGTTTTAGTAATTACTTTTTGAAGAAAACTGAATGCTACTGGAGGAAGCTGTGCTGCTGGAAGCTGTCCAAGTTGTGATGACTGAGAGGGTGGGTTTTTCCAAATGTGGAGTCTTAATGTACTAGGAAAAAGAGGTAGGAAAAGGCAATAAGATGCTACCCCAACAACAATTCCCTTAGATCACCATCGGCTTCAGATGAATTTTGACCTGTAACTAACTAAGGCTGTATGATCTATAGGTCTAACACTTACCATTGCAACTTGTTTTTGCCACTTCTGATATAATGCACCTGCAAACCTTTTTTTTGCTCTAGCAAAATGTGTAGATGTCTAAAAGCACCATAGCCCTCTGCAAAATATGCCCAATTTAAAAGGAGCTGACATGACCTGAACTTTTTCACGTGCTTTAGTATGCATGTATGTATTTATTTATTTATTTGGATAATTGGGTTTTCCCTCAGCTGAGGAAAAGCTGGTGTTGCTGACATTACAATGTGTTTGTGAAGAAAGACTGATACCACAACACATGCAAGCAACTGCAAGATCATTACTTACCCAGCGTAATTAGAACATCCATTCCAAAGGATGGAAACATTTAAAAGATAAAGAGTGAATTTAAAAATGATTCTTCCCAATGCATTTTTTTCATAATTATAGTTTTAACAGCTTGTGGTGATGGTAGAATCAGCTACTTAAGAAAAATTAGAAGCCTCATTCAGGGAAGATGATCCCTCAAGAGACCTTGTGTTGTCATTTCTTAAGAAACTCGAGCAGAAACCTCATTCTGGATGCTGTGTATTGTTTTGATGTATAGGAGGTATACGTAGCTTATTATGGCCAATGCTGGATATTTTAATTAAAAACACAAGAACAGCCACAGATGTATTGTTTTCCCCTCATTCTTTCTCTTGTCTGTGTGCAAAAAAAACAAGTGTACTCCCTGCCCTGCAAGGAAAGAATACCACAGCAGATAGGCAGAAAAAAACCAGTAGCTTTCCTAAATTCACACGTGACATATCTTAGCATCAAAATTCTCATTGCGGCACACAAACATTTTGCAGTTCTCTGAGCTTTCTGCGGTTGCCAAAGGGAGGTGGGACATAAAGAGGAAAAACAAAGCAAAACAAATAACCAAGCCAGTCACCGCATTTAATTTATGAGCAAGATTATTGTTTTACAAATAACCTTCATGATAAACAAGGTCTCATGGCAACATTTTCAACTGTGCTTTTATCAAGGCTCTCTGAGCAGCGTGTGTAATATGCCTGGCAATCGAATCACAGCTGTGTGCCTGGGTAGGGAATCTCTGCGGAGACAACACTTCCTTAATTTAAACAATTGTAGGCTGCAGGATTTCAAAAATTTCAGCTGACTTTAACTGTCACTAGCCCAAGCACCTTTATCCCCAGGCGAGCAGCAGCAGCTGGATTTCATTTCCTGCTGCCAGACTGTCCGACATCTTTGCTGAACATCCCGGGAACAGAGCGTCTTTACTTTAAGGATTTTATTCAAGGTGACAGCTCCTCACACTTTAGCGTTCAGATCACCTCAAGTAGCTGAGATATCAGTGAAAATGAGAGCACTTCTCCAGCAAACTCCAAATTTAGATTGACTGAGGTTATCCTTAGGCCTCTAGACCCAGCCTCCACGACAGCACAGGCCTGCCAGTAACTTTAAAACTACAGTGGAGTTTGTAATGATGTCTGGGGAGAAATATTCTGCCAGAGCAGTGGAGGATACTATAAGCGATAGGAAATGATGTCAGATTTAGTTAGGACTGGAGACAGTGTTAGAATATACTTGGCATAATATGGCACCGGTATCTCTGTCAGCATCTCTGTTTTCTGTCACCGCACACAATCCCAGGCCTGTCTGTAGCCCTGACAGTGTCTTTTCAGATCAGGTTATTGCCAACTTGGAGACTGGCTCAGCGCAGCACCATACAGCCCCCTTTGTTTGAAGTCTGCCCTTTTGTCATTAATGCACTTGATGTCTATTTAAATCTGACGATGAATACAGTATCTGTTTTCCTGTCAGGAGATCATTGACAATATTAATACCTCATGTCCTTGCCTCATTTTCTAAGCACTGACACCTAGCTATAGTCTCCAGCATTCATCAAACAGCACTCTCTCACCAGTATCTCTATAAACAGTCTTGCTTCCAGTCCTTAAGAAATGCAGCAGACCTCAAACAAGACTTTTATCAATGCCAGGGAAAAAGGAGTCCAAAGAATGTTGTTATTAAACTGCTCATATCCATTGCATTTTGAGCTCTAAATGGCCTTGTTACCAACTTGGGATATCTGCTTAGGGAAAGAAAAACTTGGCCTTCATTAGACTGTTTTTTTAGGAATGCTGCTCTCGTCTTTTGCCTGTGGAAACTGCTTCACTAGTGAAATTACTGAAATTGAAATTATTGAAGAAAGCTCTATGCATGAGGGGAAAATGATCAGGCACTGCACCATATAGTCCCCATTTTTATTATCCTGAAGAGGAATGTTTTTCACAACAGATGACAGGCCTATCGACTCGCCCCACCAACCTTCATAGAAACATGTTACCATCATGATGTCTTAGAGAGGAAGAAGAGCATGAGTTGACGTTAATCTCTCATGACCCATGTCTTCCAAAGCTTTAGTAGCTTATGTGTCTTAACTATATCCAGACATTATACTGGAAAACAACGGACACAGGATATAAAAGCTTGCATAGTTAATTCATACTGCAGGTGGGCACAGTAACAGCTGTGTGCGTTCTGGAAATGTAAAACAAGAAAGAATTGAGGATCTGCTCCTCCCCCTTTACCCTTTGTATAAGGCAATGCTTGTCTCCTTTGGGCTAGGTTATGTTTGCCCTTATGGAGGTGAGCTGGATACTTCAGTGCCTGCTCTGGTAAAACATTCTCAAGGCAGAGGAGACCCTTCCACCTTCTTTCTGTTCATGGGAGATGACTTTAATTTGACTATACACATCTGAGGGCTCAAAGAACAACTCTGCTAGTAAAATGTAGCATCTCTGAGGATGTTCACAGGTGGGATGTGACTGTGAACTTACGCTTTCACATACCACTTAGTACCACCAGAGGGGATGCTTTTGAATAAGGTAGTGAGATTTGCAGGTATGTGTATCTCACCCACAGCAGCTAAGGCTTCCACAGGCATCTTTCTGCCTGTACTCACTGTGAATAATGTGCCTTACCTCCCAAAACCAGTGTTTATGGCTAATTATTGAAAGCATCCTGCATGTGCCAATATTTAGCATAATTAAATTGTATCTTGCTCATGGGATGTTGTTTGGAGAGATACTCTGGAAATGTTTTTGTTAAATATTTATTTGTATGTATAAAAATGCTGAGTCTGGGGAGGCCAACTGTTCTAGCCCATGTCTGTCGATGGCTTCCCATATAGATTTCAGCCACTCACTTCAGTTCTCTGTCACTGAAAACAAGGATGGTATAGGTGCTTGTAGTAAAACTTCGGGAAAATTTGACAGGTTTTTCCAGGATCCAAACTGTAATTATTTGCTGTTGGGTGGGTTTGGGCTTTTTTTTTTTTTTTTTTCCTCTTTGGTTTCATTAATCAGGAAAATCTTTTAAATATATACCAGGGAGATCGCAGAGAACACGAAATACAACTTCAACCCAGACTTTCTGGGTTTTAGAAGAAGGAGAGAGGTACTGTGATTTAAAACCACTGTATGATGTTTCAGTGTTGTGTAGTTCTAGTTTTGAAGACACCCGTGGATGTATGTTTAACAGGATGGGTCATGTAGGTATTTGAACACATTTTTCCAGTGGGTTCAAAACTGCCAATTGAAATGGCAACACTGAATATTTGAAATGCACAAACTTTCTTTTGCAGGACAAGAGAAAACTGCTCTTTTCTCCCTCCAAATCTCCCAAGTTATGTGCTTTATTGAATATTATTCTACTTCAATCCTAACTGTAATTAATTTCCTTTTTATTGTAGGCATTTTGGGGAAATGTCGCTACATTTACTACGGAAAACATTCCGAGGGCAACAGATTCATCCGAGATGACCAGCTATAAAACACAGCGCTGGTTTGTGCCTCTTCAGTCCCTCCACATGAGAAGCACAAATCACATCTACATTTTAAGCATGTAACTAAAGTCCTCTAGTGCCTTCTGCTGACTTTGCCAAGCCTGTCAAGATCATCCTTCTATCTTAGCCTGAGTAGTCACATAGAGATTGACATGATTGCCTTTAAGCAGGTCCCATCCACCAGTGTGACAGGCAGCTGCAGCCGAGCACCCGGCCTGACAGGAGGAGCACTGTGATGGATTGCCTGGTCCGAGTGCTGCTCGCAGGAGAGCAGGGGTCACACCTGGGGCCGGACCCCGCCCGCTCCATCCGTGGCGCCTCCGCAAAAGCACCGCCTTTATCTCTGCCTGGCCTGCTGAGAGAAAGTGGATGCTGATATCAAAGTGTTTATAAAAGAGAGAGGCTGTAATTTCAGATGAAAAAGCCTTTATCTGTTCTTATTTTCTTCCTGGTGAATTAAGTGCTTGTGTTTCTATCATCTCGTACACGCTTACACAAATCCTTTCACAGTTTGGTAGCACACCCACTCACCCCCAAATGAGCCTAGATGGATTATTTTTTCTTTCAGCAGGGGAAAAACATATATGTATCCTGGAAACATTTTGGCCATAGAAAGCACTGTCAATTTGTATAGATGTTTATATGCAAAGGAACAGGATTTAAGCAATTTCCCAGACAAGCAAATTTTTCTAATTCTTGAATCGCACCTCATTGTTTACTAGCTCTTACCTTCAGAAAAATGGACATTTCTTTATGCTGTACGATAATGTCATAGCTTAACTGTTTACACTTGGAAGAAGTCCTTGTTAGTGATATTGACAGTGTGGATTATTCCTGGTTTATTGCACAAGCTATTTTTAACTTGGAGTGATTAAGTTTAGAATTAAATGCTTAAATTTGGGGAAAAAAGTGCTTAAAAGGAGTGATATAAGTCTGCCACCAGATGGGTGTAATTATTCAGAGGGGAGAAAAGTCAACAAAAGTAACTGGTGGAATTAACATAATTAGCAGCTTTACTAATCTGTTAGAGAGATGAATTCTGAATAATCCCTTTTGGTACCTATGTAAAAAAGGCTATTGTCAAATTTTCAGTCAAAAAATAAAAAATCATGGCAAATTTCCTGCTTTTCCGATAAAGAGGTTGTACACATTTAGAGTCATGAACTTGTTGCTGTGGAACAAAAAAAAAAAGGCCCATGCTTCATGCATATATTGTGTTAAATTTTACTTGGTACAATAGGATTGGCCAAAGAATATGGAAAAATTCTGACCTCTTGACTGTTCCAAGCCCATTCATATTGATCCCAGTTGGGAGGTATCAGTGCCTAGCTGTTCTTGGTTTGTTTGGAATTACGTGGTGGTCTTTATTCTCTTTCCTGTTTAAAAAAAAAAAAAAAAAAAAAAAAGCAGTTTTTAGAAACTGTCCACCTTGGGGACTTTGATCAGCTGGTGTTACAGGTGGAAGTGAACTGGACATGGGAGCCAGTCCTGGGAACAGCTGTGACTGATGAAATAGTGAGGCATTGGCTGAGTGCCAAAGGAAAGCTCGCTGCTGCTCTGCATTTTAGGCCTCACTCAGTAAACGGAAGCTTTTGCTCAATACGAAAGTATATAATAAATCTTTAACAGATACTTAAAATCACTGATGAACATAGAGTGATCTAGTTCACACCACTTGTAATTCAAATTGAGGTCTGAGCTGTTTGATTGGTGTCTGGAAAGCACATTTTAGCCACTTGTCATGCCCCTTCTAATGACATACATGACTACAAATGAAATGCCAGTTCACATTAGAGGTCCAAGGAGATACCAGATAAATGAAAACTACATGCCTTTTTTCTTTAATCAAAAATATTAATAGAAATATTTAGGGCACTTGTCATCTGTTTTGGTTACCAAAATAACAGCAATCTTAGTTTGTTGCTATCATGACATCTGTTTTGAAGCCTCCACACATTTTGGCTATGGCAATGTTACAGGCAGCAGGATTCGGAATAGGGGTGTTGAGAATAACCTAATGTCACTTTCAGTCTGTTTGCATATATGTTCTTGTCTTTTATAAAAGGCTTTAACCCTGCCTCAAACAATAAACAGCACTTGCAAACTGACCGCATGATTTTTCCATCTTTATTTTGCTTGTTTACTTTTCCTAATGTCAAAACCATTTGTATCATTTTCAGGAGTGTTTTCTTCCTAGCAAAGCTTTGGAGGCAAAAATAATTTTAGAATGAAATTTGAACAAATTCTCTTCCGCTTTGGATTTTGTTTTCACTTGGGGCATTATGTACCTAGAATTAAATATGGTAAAGCCCTAATTAAAATCTGCTTGAAGGGAATTCACATTAAATGTTTCTGAATTTGGAAAATCCAAAAGAAAATCTGTAAATAATTATTTTATATTGCTAACGTGTATTAGGATATTATTTAAAAACATGCATGGATGTGTATTACTGTTTATGCAAACTTTTTTTTTTTTCTTTTTAAATATGCAGGGCGTTTTATTTTCAGATGTTCTGCTGAAATTCTGGTTCAAGAGATGGCTGAATTTTCACACCTGGTGTTGCTACCTATACTTGGTTTTTTTCCAAAGTGGGAACTGTGCTTGAATTTCTTAAGAGAACTATTATTTGTGATGAAAGTTACAGTAAAGTAATCTAGGAAGGGATTCCACTCTCTTTCCTTTGCTCCCCCTTCTCCATATGTGGCACAGTTTTGCCTCTCAAGATTAACTAGGCTATCAAAAATAATAATAAAAAAATGCCTACAAAGTTAAAAGCATTTTAAAATATGTATATTTCAAAGGAACCACTCCAGTCTTAGTTCTTTGTGTTGTAACAAGAAAAAAATGGCCAACCATGTTTCTTTACAATTAAAAACATTAGAGGTCTGAGATATGCTTGAGTAAGTAATCTTCAAATACTACAAAACTTTTTAGAAATTATTCAAACTTCAGTCTTAGGTTCAGTCTTGAGATGACCTTTGCCTTTTGTCAGACATCACATCTTCACAAATGAGGACTAGGAGGCAAATGTTTTTACTAGGAGATGCCTATAGAAGCTATGCTTGCTACATTTATAAGATTATGTATTGAAAATGTTAATCCCTAACCTTAAAATTAAAAACTAGGAAAAGATCCAAACTAAAAATTCACTTCAATGTTACAAAGATAAATGACCTTCAGTGAAAATCCTGCTGTTATGGATAGACAAAGCTAACTTGAGAGCACATTGGCTCTAATTGAATCTGTTGCATGCATAAATGATTTATAGTATTGCTGAAAGTATGTCACCACTGAAGCCACTATTTTTTTCCTTTCTTAGGGCTGAGTCTCACAGTATTTACTCTAGTATTTGCCTTACTCAAACTATGAGTCTCTTTGAAGTCAATCTGTTAGCCATGAGAATTAGAGTACTAAGTTTTGGAAGCCTGATGGGCAGTCCTTTTTAATACATTTGTTCTTTGAGCAGAGCACTACTTGATTGCTGAGCGTTCGATTCTCACATCTTCACAGATGAAAAATCACTGTGTGCTGGTGTACCATTACTCTCATTTAAGACAGAAGAAAGAAACAAACATGTCTGTGCTTTTGAAAATGGTTTCTGTAAATTACAGGGTTCATTTGCTGCCAGTGGATGTATTAATGTTTTTTATTCCTGCCAACAGTATGAGTATGTTGGGAAATGTTTGCCCCCAGCAGAACTTTGCTGGATGCAGCCTTTGTGGTGAAGTTCTGAATCAGCCCATTTTATACTGACTCACATTGAGTCTTACCACATATTTCTTCTTAATGTGGTGTGATAGTTGGCACATGAATCTCTGCCTGCCCACTTTGGGAAAGTTTATTGTCTTTATTCTGTAGATCAGTCTGTCTTTTTGCCTTGTTAAATGGTTGGCATATGTGAAAGAAAGAGATGAAGTTCAGCTTTCCAGAGGTGTAACCGTATAGCCAAATTGACTCTTTATGTCTGACCTGGATTTCTAAGTATTCATTTGCAGGTTCAGTCTGCAGAATCTGGCAGTAAATCAGGTGATAAGAAGTCAGGGGTCTTGCACGGCCTGCTAACTGTTGTCCTCTGTTCCTAAGGATCTCTAGCTGTGTCCTTGTCTGCTTCAATTGCCATCTCATTGCACTGCAAGCAAGTGGTGGAGCAAAATAGGTAAATGCTTCCCTTTTGTTTTTAACGTGAAATTTCTGCTTCTGTGCTCAGAGTATAACAATTGAAATGCACAGTTTGCTTTATATGTACACATGGTAATTGTTATATCTCACTGGCTAGCCTTTTTCTGCTATTTAGTTAAAATCTGTTTTCCCCAGTCTTTTCTACTCCTAGCAATGGGAATAAAACAAAACAAACAACATATGATTGCAAGAAAAAAAGCATTTAAAAATCTTAGTATGGGACCATGCCTATGCTAACAACTCTGTGAGAATGGTGAACATTGTTATTCACAAGCAGATCTAAATGGATTGGTGGACCAAGATCCTGTTTTGAAGCCATAGTTAGCCTGTGAATGTGAACAACTGATAGAGCCTTTGATTTCCATATGCCGCTCTTGCAGCTTTAGCTGATTAGAGAAAGTTGTTTTGCCTAAAATGAGTTAATGCTCATTTTACTTCTGTTATCCAAATACCTTACCAAGGCCTTGGATTATGTGAAAGCTAGGCCTAAGAAAAAAATGGATTTTTCCAGTGATTTATAACCTGCTCTTAAGAAGTCTTAAGAGTATTTTCTTTGGCACTTGCTATGTGAGAACACTCAGGATATACTCAGCACTCCTACTTCATCAGAACTGGCTGAATTAATATATTTTCCGTATGCAGTTCTAAAGCAGAACTATGATTCTTTATAAAAGTTACCTTTTAGGTTAGGTGACTCTGATGGACTTGCCTGTGGTGGTGTTGTCAACCTGAAGCTGACCCTTGCTTAGAGTTGCTGACAATTAGATTAAGGTTTCAGATCAGGATTTTCACAAGCCTTCAAGGAGCAGATATTTTTAAGGACAAGCTAAGTCATGGTCATGGCACATTCACAAAATATCATCATCATCTCAGAATCCACAGCATTTTAAGGAAAACAGCATCTTGGCAAATACATTTAGTTCTAACTTCATTGTGTTCATAGGCTTTAATGTAAAATATATTCTGCATTATCACATGACATGCAATTTTTAGGCTGTGAGAGCAAGTTTTTAAATGTGTTCAAAACATCCTTCAAAACAAGTGTAAAATCTCTTGCAAATATTTTGCATTCTGATTGAAACTTTTGCTGTCAGTTCAAAACCAAAATTTGTAAAGTCAAGGCTGGGGGATTTTAAACCAAGTTTTATCTTAATCTACAACTTATATAACAGATCATTGAATTCTCATCCACAATTCCTCTTAGAACAGAAATACATCTTAATGGTATTATAGCTTTATAGTAATATAGGAAAGTATCTGTTTGAAAATCTCAGTATTAAATGTAAGATTTAATTCAGTATTTTGTTTGGAGACAAAGAGGAGCTTCACAGGATCTCTTCAGATCATATTCTGGTGAACAGAAATGGCAGAAGAGTGCAGCTTAAGAGATTCTACCTTGCTTTTATGACTAAATCAGGAAAATAAGATGATTATGAAGGTAACCAAAAGTTATATTACTGACTTTGTTTTTATCTGAAATTGCCCTCCTACTTCTAATTCAACACTGGTTTTGCCGTTGAGTATTTTAGATTCACTATAGGAAAGACGAAGAAAGAAGATCTCGTAAGACAATCTACTTACTCATTTTATAGGCTTTTCTGATTTTTTTAAGACCTTTGGAACAATGTGAACACTCAATTAGCTGGCACTGTGTATCTACCAAGTAAGCAGACAGTTGTGGACTTCAGGGAATTTTCAAACACACATGTTGTTCAACCTTAGCAATTTTCCTTTACCTAGGAATTGTTTTCAGAAATTCCCTTATAATGAAATTTCTGTTTAAGTTGATAGCTGTAAATGAGGGCAGAGTTGCTTCATTTCCTTTTGACAATAGGCCAAATTCATCCCTGGTGGAACTCCATTGATTTAACTCTACTTGAGCTAAGTTACACTGGGGATGAATTTGACCCAGCTCGAGATTTTTTTTCTATTCATCTTTTCTTTAATTTCCTTTAGCTTAGTAGTCACTTTAGGGCTGGACAGAGAATTACAATGCAAGAGAGGGGAAAAGCAAAACTTCTCTGTTCAAGAGTCATTTCCTTTTTAATACCCTACTGATTTAGCCATGACTTGTAATGTGTTTCAGGTAGCCAAATTTCAACATCAATTTTGGAAGGAAGTTCACTATACTTTGCGTCTCTTTCCTTGGCTACTTCCCAAACCACCAAATCACCACCTACTATACAATGCACATATTATAAAAGGCAGTGTTAATGTCAGTGCTCTGGGAAACAGTTGGGATAAACTGCAGTTGCCATGTGGTGCCTGATCTGGTTAACTGGAGCTCCACTGATTGCACCCCTCTGTCCACTACTTCACATGGTGGTAGGGCTTCGAGACCTCTATATCTGTAAGGTCCAACATATTCTCCCCCAAACTACTGCTTGCTGTGCCTGGATTTCT
>WEIU01021109.1:169182-195519 GCA_013389925.1 Aegithalos caudatus
TTTTTGTCCATGTGGTAATCATACCAATTTTTTTTTTTTTTTTTTTTTTTTTTTCTTCCTTATAAGTTCAGGGGTTTTTGTATTCACACCCAATAAGTTTCAAGTCTGAGCAAAAGCCGAAAGCATCATTCAGCCAAAATCTCTGCTGAGCTGTATGTGGTTTTCATCTGAAACTGTAAATCCACTGTGTTCACTGAGGGTTTAGCAAAACTGGCCTGAATGTCAGGCCTCTAGCAGCTCTCCCAAATCAGGCTAGTTCTGGGTTTCATTACAAAAAGATTGCACAGCTCTAGCTAAGCCCTCATTTTCCACTTTCAGATAAATGCTTTTTCAGCTGTATTTATGAGGCTTAGCGTAAAAAAAACCCCTACCAGCTGTTAATGTTAATCACAAGTTTATATCATAAGCACATTCTGAGTCTTATCCTCTTTCCATTCATGTCAGTGGCAAAGCTTTCAACATCAGTAGCAGTAGGAGCAAATATCACAAAATAAAGTAATGCACACTCAGTTTAAAAGGAAAAAATAGAGGTCTGCCTTAAACTAACAAAGCCAGGAATAGGATTCTCTACTGTTGAATGTCTTACTCCATTTGCACATTCACTTTTGCACCCTGAAGTACTTAATGGTAATATGGAAGCAAGCATAAGGCTCACGTTCATGTTGGAACAGTTGGCATTTTCTTATGGGTCATCAAAATAGACATTAAAGCAGGGCATTTGACAAGGAATCAAAAGATGTGATATAAAAAATGAGTGTTTATCACCCATATGAAGAAAGTTTTGAAGCAGCTGCTGAATGATACATTTCTGGAACTTTATGCAGTGAAAACATTCTTTTATATATCAAAATAGAAATTAATATTATTTTACAGATTTTTAATCTATTCCAAAAGTAATTATGCTTAGGCTTTTAGTGAGGCCCGGTTGTTTTGGTTTCTGTTTTGTTGTTTGGGGTTTTTTTTAATCAAAACTTGAAAGATTTAGGCCATAAGGCATCCTGCTACTTTTTCTAGTTGGGTTTTAAGGTTTCAGGACTATGAGACCAGATAGGTGATTTCAGCTTATGCTAATTCTAGTAGTTTACTTTTAGAACTTACTAAAGTCAAAATATATGTCCTAGTTTTCCTACTGTAATAATATAGCTAATACTATCTTACCTGAGAGGATGCTGAGATTTAATTAGCTAAAATGTTCCCAGCTCCATTGGAATAATATACCAAAAGAATTTTGCTTATCCTGTTTTTATTTTATACAAAATGCCATATTTAAAATCTTTTTGTCTTTTCTATTTTTAGTAAAACTAACTCCTAAATGTCACTGTTAATGCCATTGTTAAAATCTATCCTTAAGGGCTTTCTGACATAAATAGCAAAGATAACAGTTGTCGTTTTTTGGAGCAGTTTGAATTTGAGGCCACAGTAAGACATATTTTCTGAAAGTTATTTTTCAGTGTCGTTATTGCTTATCTGTCTTCAAAATAGGGCTGTCACTCTTTTCTTGTTTAATAATGGCTGTATCATGTTTGCATAAATTGTGGTACATTTTGGCTGGATTGCAGAAAGCTTGTTTTTATGCTAAGTCTCATCACCAGCGTGTAGGCCACCTCTCCTCATCCCCTCAGAGAGGAAATGTAGGATCATGAAGGATTTGGGATTCTTGTTTTTCCTTAAGTAGCCATGCCTATGTAATTGGTAATATGAAATATATCCTGCCTTTTTCCATCTTTCTTTCTACTACTCAGTCAATGATTTCCTAATTATATGGAATGCTAAAGTGAATTCTTGACTGTGCAGTGATAGTTCTGCTTAAATGTTTCTATGATTTTTTTTTTTTTTTTTACTTCTGCCTATCCCNTTTTGGTATTTACTTTTTAATTTAGCCTTCGATGCAGCCAAGAAAAAGGTGATTGCAGAAGCAGTCACTTTTAAAGTGAATGCTGGAGTTCAATTGAAGTTAATGAATTTTTCTACTTGGAACTATGTTCTGTTACCTAGCAATGAAATAAGGGAGGAAACTGTGCCTCAGAGGAAAACCAAAACAAAAAAACTGGGGGCCACAGATGTCAGGACTGAATGCACAGCATCTTGAGTACCCAGCAAAGGCTGGGCACAGCACTGAGAACTGGAATGTGTGTCCATCCACAGGGAGAGTTGCTGCATTTTACTTAGAGTTTTGGCAATGCCCTCTGAGGTGTCTCAGGTTATCCTCTGCTAAATGAGCACCTCCCATCTGATCCCAGATTTCTCCACAATCAGATGTAAGCAGGCAGAATACTTCCCCTGAAAAGGAGTTAACCACTCTAGGACACAGTATTAAATATATGATATGTTTTCAAAAAATGAGATTAAACTGCATGTTTGCACATATGTGCAAGCTCATGTGCTGTTATTGCATTTCTCCTATTTTTTTTAAAATAAGTTGTATAAAAAGCCCACATAATTATTTTAAGAAAATAAAATCTTTAAGTCCAACTGGCAATCAAATCCAGCTGAAGTATGGCCAGTTGAAATTGGCAAAGAGAGCCCCAGAGTAAAATTGCACAGTGTCCGTGTGAAACATGTTTGGCTGCCCATACATAGTCACCAATAACTGCAGGAGAATCCAAAGAACTCAAAGTGCTCAGGGAAAAGGAGGAAAAATTAATGTTTGTTCTATCAATTAAACCCAAAGGGCAAATGTCATAATCAAAGAGTCTCGAATTTTAAGGGGTTTTTGGTTTGATTTTGAAAGACAAAGAAATCCCAATCTGATCCTAAGAATGACATTTATTTATTTTAAATGAATGATAATGACACAAGACTGCTCTCTTCTTCAGAGCTGCTTTTTCAGCTCCTGGAGTCCTGCCCTGAGACTCCTTGGTGTCCATTAGCAGATCCATTTTCTACCCTTGAACTATGTATTCTTATCAAAATGTTAATTCTTCCAAGCTTTTCAAAAAACACCCCAGTACACTGTGTATTTTATATGCCAAATTATTCCACTTTAATGGAAAAAGAACAGAAATGTTAAGGAATTCGTGTGTATCTGAGTTGTGCACATCAATCTTCTAAGGCGGCACATAACAAAGGTCAGAAATAGCCTAGCGCTGTGTTTTGTATAGCTCATCATTCTATGAGAAAATGTGCCCAAGTCCTTCCTAAAACATTGTTTTCAAGCATGGTTACTACTGAATATATTTCTAAATGACAAGGTTTATTTGTCTGTATTTTGATATGTTTAGGGGAAACTCAGGCTGACAGTTAGAGGAGGCAGGAAGAGGGAACCACAATAAGTTCCACCCAAACACAAAATGTCATCTCTTCCCTAGATAAGATACAGAAGCATCCTGATGAAAAAAAGAGCAGACATTTAAAAGTTTCTGACATGTGTCACAGATGCAGCCATTGAGCCACTGTTCCTGATGTAGCTCGAAATGACAGCATCCAAGCCATTGGAACTGGCTGCAGGACATTCAAAGTTTGGTGTGTGTCGCATTTAATCCTTGTCATAGCACATCTCGAGAATAAAAAAGACAAATGGACACAGGCAGTAGTAATAGTTCAAAAAACTTAAAATAAAGCTTCCCAGTCTAATTGATATTATCAAGCTGTGCTAACATTTACCAGCAACCAAGTAGACAGACAGGAGGTCAGCACCCTTTTTTCTGCAATTTTCCCCCAAGTTACGGGGATGAATCTTTCAAGCTTTCTCTAAGGGTGACCCAAATACATGAACTGTTTATTCAGAAATAGCACTGACTTGCCAAAGATACTCCTTAATAATCAAAACATATAAAGGCAAAAATGCTTCAGCCACCGATGAAGCAACTTGTCATGCGTGACCCGTGTTATTTATTTACACTAGCTTAGGATCTAAGCCAATGTTGGTGATTATTGTGCCAAGGACCTGATAATTTATTGATTGTGCCACCTCTGGATATTTTGCACCCTTGTAAAATTGAGGTGCAGGCAGCATAAAATAACATTCTTTTGGAGTTATCATGTTGGCATTCTCTTTCAAATAGTGTGTCTTTTAATGATGGACAAAAAAAGTTTGTGTACATAAAATTGATTGTCTGCAGTGGCTCAGGGTCTGCAGCACAGATCACTTGAATCAAGAGCTTCACATCTAGGTTGCCAGAGAATTTATAGTCAGCAGCCCCATTAGCTTGTCATTGATTGCAGTTGATGAGTGCCTGCTCCTCATCTAACTTCCAGTTTAACATAGGGGATACTTTTTCATTTAGCAGCCTGGGAGGTGAATAGAGAAGATTCAATTTAAGTATTTTCCAAATACAATCAGCCTCTGATAATGTGAATCCCCTGGCAAGCTGAAGTTGAAAAAAAATAAAAATCTTTTGTATTAAAAAGTCAGTGCTACCTACAGGCTATTGGACTGGTTTCTGCTTAAATCTTTTGGCTACCTAGGCATGGTGATAAATCAAACAGGGTTTTAGCAGTCCTTCCTTCTGTATGTTAAGGAAGACTCAAAACATCCACAACGTTATAGTAGTGGAAGAAAAGATTCAATGAAGGAATGTGTTTAATATACACAGTTTTTGTATAGTTTTATAAGAGTATTGAAAAATATATTTGTTACCACCCATTTAGCCATCACATTATTGGAAAGGAATGTTGTATTGTTTTGTTCTCTGAAGTTCAAAAATATTTTTAATCAGTGTTTTATTTTTAATCTTTATATCCAACTGCAGAGCCAAAAGCTTGAAAATACTGTAAAAAAACCTCCATATATTGGTGTAGTCCTAATTAGGTCAGGAATACAAATATATATTTTATATATATATATATCTCCAAAAAGATCCCTATCTTTTTTCCTCTATTCTAAAACACAGGTTTGGAAGAAATCAAGTTAGTGTGCTGAGACCTGAATTCTGACTGTGTCAAGGTTCTCCCTTTGAAAATATTGATATTCAAATGTGGTTGGCTTGGTTGCCCCTGGAAGAAAAAGATGGTCACAGTTGAACGTCTGCATTTCACATGATTTCTTAGGCCTTGGCTCTGTTCGTGAGGTGTTCAGCCAGTGAGCCCTTCCTGTGTGTCTGCATTGGAGGATGGTGAAGTTCACAGTGAGAAAGCTGCAGCAGAAGTGGTGCTGCTGAGAGGCAGAGAAGGCAGTGCTGGCTTTGCCCACAGGGACTCTGTTGGGCTGAGCGCTCCCCACAGTGCTACCAGTGAAGGGCTGGCTCGAAGGTTTGCCCTTTCTGCATGCAACGAGTAAATTGGAGCTTCCATGGTACATGGACTTACCCCCAGAATTCTTATCCTGAAAGATCTGCAGTTAAGACCTGCAGGGACAGCAGGGAAAAATCCATACCATACTTAATGGTACCTCACAGAGGAAATAAGCTTTGTCTAACAGCAGAACTAACAGCAGAAATGTAAATCAATACTGTTCTCTGACAGGTCAAGTTGCATCTTGAGAAGCAAACCAAACCACATCCCTTTGTTCCCATTTACAGTGGCACAAGGTGGTTCTATTGCTGGCAGAGCATGACACCTGAAATTGTTTTGCTGAGGCTGTGGACCCTTTCTGTGTTGTGAAGATTGATGCACAAAAGACTTGGAATGGAAGAGTGTGTAAGCTGTGATGGTAGATTCTTTGCTCTTTTTGGGGACACTATAAAGTCCTTCTGTTAAGATGTGGTTGTATGTCTATCTCCTGCAACAAAAGCTTTTGCATGTTTTATGTTCCTTCACAAACAGTGAAATAAATTATAAAGTGGGATCGGAAAATTAGTAAGAAGAAAGTTATAGAAGGAAAAAGGCACAGGCAATGCCTTGTTCTTTTACAGTAATGACAGTGATGAAAAGTATTAAAATACCTAGGGGATAGAAAAAAAAATTAAACAGTTTTGTAATATATAAATGGCTAAAGTTAGCAATCTTCATAAATCATGTATGGGTTTAATGGTCTTTGGAAGTATGTATTTTCCATTGGGTAGAGTTAAGTTTGTGGCAAAAATACCATTCCTGAGTTTCTTTCTTCACTGTGCATCATCTTCCTGTTGAAGACAGGACATAGTTATTCTCGTCTTCTCCCACACATGAGCTATAATCTCAAAGAAACCAGAGTCAAGCGCAGAAGAGAGAATCTTCATTCAAATAATTGTGTTGGATTCCATCCCCTCATTTTTGTGTCATTGCAGAACGTTTGCATACTCGTCAGCAATATAAGTTCATAATTTCTCTCTGCAAATGAAACTCAGTTTTCTGCCAGATAGTTTCAGAGGATTTATGTAAGCTAGAGATTTCCCATTTGCCTTAATGGGAGTTACCCCACACTGTACAATAGATTAGTGGCACAGCAAGGGAAGATAAGTCAAAAGACCCCTAGAGTGCAATGTTGATTTTAAGTATTTCCCTTCCGCTGTAATAACTTCCATAGCATCCTATGCATTATGAAATGCCTGATCGAGCTAATTCCCTGCATTGTAAAATAAAGCCATAATTATCATTATTAAGTTTAATTAACTGTACATATGATCACCACAAAGAATAGAAAAAGACAAAGATAGCATGAAAACACTCTAATATCATAATTACTGGTCCATTTGTATTGTCCTTGTTAAGTATGCCTCCACTAAATAATTTGATTGCATGTCTTGAGCTGTGTTGCACTCTGCTTATCCTATGCTGATTATAAAGGCTTAATCTTTTCTAGGAATCGTTTTTATCAATGTTTGGGAAGGAATGAAAACAAACAATCCTTTAAAAGTTTTTTGGGCCACTCCATAATGTCCACCATTTCCTAGACTTGGTTTTCCAGTAATTTTTTTTACTGACTTTATGTATTTAATCTGCAGGGTCAAGGCTTCCAGTGGTAAATGTAGTTCAACAGAGATTCAGTTGGAAAATGGTCTGTGCTAGATAAGAGGAAGGAAAACAGACTTGTTCTGTGCAGAAGTCCCAACATTGGTGAACAGATTCTGTTGGTTATTGGAACAGCCTTAACTGCAGGTCCTGAGCAGAGTTATTAATTTCAGTCATCTCTTGAGAACTTAGTACCACCTCTGGTTGTCTGACTAGTGCAAAGAAATAGAGCTACAAAGTTCTTGTGACCTTCAAAATGTCAGCCTTTGAAAAAACCTTTCATATCTACATTGTGTATATATCAGGATGGGCCAAAGCTTGAAAGACTTCCTAAAATCAGATAAAATTGTCTGGATCTTTTCTTCTTTTGAGAATTAAGTTTTCTTTTTCTGTTTGTTTGTTTTTGTTTTGGTTTTTTGTTTTTTTTTAAAGAATCTAAATTCAATGAGAGTTTTTGGGAAATAAGCTAATTAATGAAAAAAGACTTGAGGATTTGGCACTTTTTTAGTAATGTCACAGACAATGGGATTAGTTACCAGGGAAAGAGGTTGCAGGACCTCACTGTAGTCTGTTTATGCAAAAGAATTGATTTAAGGTGTCTCTGAAGTGAAACCACTGTAATGATTTCTGAGATCTGCCTCTTTTTCTGGCCAGGTGCCATGTCTTTTCCTGCAGCAACACTATAACAGCATCACTTCTGCTTAGGTCAGAATATCACTGAGTCCCAAAAATAAAATTTTCATTTCCCTGAAGATCTACTAGTGATACAGCTGAGGTTTGGGGTGCTTTTTTATTATTATTTATTTCTATAACAGTCAGTCACTCTGATAAGGGAAAGGAGCAGTTAGAGAAAGGTTTCAGTGAGGAGCATCTGGAGGGGGACTAGTGGAAAATCTGCCAATGGATGAGTAGCAACTTACTGTAGTAATTTGGGCTTTTTCCTGTACTCTCTCACAGAGGCCGGTTACCTTTTTTAATATAATAAAGGATGAAATAGTTAAATACATCACAGTTTTGCCAATAATAGGTGTTGGTTTATAAGTCTAACTGGCAGTCAGACGGCCCAGGTTATCGATTTTACTGTCTAATGGCTGAAAGAGATGTTATCTTGATTAATTAGAAGTCAAAACCAAATGCATCTTGCTTCTGTTAGAACTCCTGGCATTTGTTTTCTTTTTTTCTCCCTCGTCAGTGTTGTCGTACATGTACCTTTAAAACGTTTTAAACTAAAAAGCTATCAAGGTCAGCAGTATACAAGCCCTAGGAACTTTATTTCAGCTGTCAAGGAGTCCTTAAAGCATGCACTGCTTTTGGTGCTGGAAGGTACCCTTTTAAGGCATAAGGCTATTCATTTAACCTCAACAAATTAAAATCCAGTAGGCTATTATTCTTAGGACTCTTGAAGTAACTTATCACCTCATTATGTTATTGGGCAGAAATGCTGACATGCTGAGTATTAATTTATATATTTACTAATGGTTTTACAGGAAAACATAGTTTTCTCTTTTGGAGTATTTGGTGTTCTGCAAACACATTTAATGCTTAATGTGAATAAGCTCTATAAAGACCACTGCAACATGGGGACATAAAAAAAGATGGCAGTTTTCTATCAGCTACTCCAAATTATGATGAGTAAAATGATAGGAAAAAAAAAAGATAGATAGTAGGGGAAAAAAAAACCCTAGGATTAGTCAGGAATAAGAAAATGAGAAGATTTTAAATATATTAATAATCACTTCCTGGTGGTTTACATGCTCTCAGAATGCCAAATACTAAGGAAATTAAAAGGAATCTTGCTGCATTTATAAACAATTTACATCTCCCAAAGTTTGCTCCCAGCATGTGAGTAGTTGTTTCATTTGTTTCGTGTTTTATATGATCACAGTCTAGAACTAAAATTACCCTATAAAGGATACAAAAATAGAATATATTGCACGCTTCTGAATTAAAGTGAAATTGTTATGTTTACGTATCAAAACTTTACCAGAGATTTTGTTGTCACAATTGGTCTGATTCTGAAAATTGTACAAGAACCATAGAATCATAAAATGTTTTGGGTTAGAAGGGACCTTAACAGGCACTCAATTCCATTGTCAATGTCACTGACAAAGATATCAAACAGCACCAATCCAAATACCCCTAAGGAATGCCACACATCACTGGTCTCCACTTCAAGTTGACCACAACTTTTTGATTGTGACCATCCAACCAATTCCTTATCCACCAACTGTTCCATCCATTGATGCTGTGCAGGATAGTGTCAAATGTGCACAAATCCAGGTAGATGAGGTCTTTTGCTCTTCCCTTATACACCAGTCTGCAACCCCACTGCAGAAGACCGTCACATTGTCAGGCCCAGTTTGTCCTTGGCGAGACCCTATGGGCTGTCATCAGTCACATCCCTATTTCCTATGTGCCTCAGCACAGTTTCCAGGAGGATGTGCTCCATGATCTTGCCAAGCAAGACTGACTAGCCTACAGTTCCTTGGGTTTTGTTTTTTCAAAATACCGGGGACGCATTTTCTATCTATTTGAAATTTTGGGAAAGACATGAATGCAGTTACTTGCTGTTCAGAAGTGTGTAATGTGTTACAGGAAATCACAAAGCACTGACTCAAATACTGCTGCATCATCTACTGAACAGATGGTTTACATACCTTCCTTTCTTCTTACTCGCTCCATAACGTTTTAGCATACAGGTAATCTGTTTATCAAGTCTCAATTCTCTTCTTTAGGCTTTGTTGTCATGAAAGTGTCTAAAGAAAGATGACCTACAGCACTACAAAATTTATAGCTGTGGAGTGGTTTAAGTAACCAATTTGTAAAGCTTCAGACTCAATTTATCTGCTGCTTTTCCCATGGAATTTACCTTGAAAAAGTGAAAAATGCACAAGATTCTTAAGTAAAACCCCCACTTTGCTCGTCTACTTGGTGTTCACAAAGAAAAAACCCTACCAGGAGCCCGTTCAGTCCAAGCAGCACACTGCAGGTGTTTTCTGAAATAAGGACATAAAAGGACAACATGTAAATCAAGGCAGCCCTGTGGTCATTTTAATTGGCATTCTTACCATTTTTCCAGGGCCATGCTAACTTTTTACTGTGCTGTTGCATGAACTGAGAAGTTAACAAAGCAATTTCAATGTCCTTGGCCATTTTGGACTATAGGTCTGCTGAAATATAGACCTCAGTTTTATTTAGTTGAAATTCATAGTACAGTTTCAGTAAATTTAGTGCTGCTGATACCTGTCAGATTGAGTGCATTGGATAGCAGGTTAAGCTAGTGGTAAGATTAGCTATCTTAGAGTTTCATCTAGGCAGAGGTAGTAATTCAGTATTTGGGTTTTATTTTGAGGCCACCTGTGAGGGGGGGCCTGCTAGTGCAAGTTGTAATGCTGAACCTTGTTCTGAAAAAGCTAGACTGTCCACTCTGTAGCACCTCTACCTAGTGAGTATATGGTATATATATGGTTGTTTCTGTTCAGAAGAGATGTTGCCTCCTTGCCTTCTTACCAGTCAAAAACATCCATTTTGAATTCTTCAACAAAAAGCTGGACTGATGGGCAAATCAATAGATACTGAGGAGTGCATACCAAGGCTGATATTGTGATCATCCTAATTTTTAGTACTCTGGCCTCTATGTAAATAAGACCAAAATTTTATAAAATTGTCACAGTATAGGTGTTCTAGGGTCTAATCCTGGAAATAAAACCAAACAAACTAACCCAGAGATGCTTAAATCCTTTATGTTTGCAAAGAAAATATTGAAAAAATATAATATGTATTTATATATGCAAAATATCGAAAAATGGTAAAGAGGAACTGATTTGGGGTTATGTGGTGCAGAAGAGTTTACACCAGCTTACATTATGCCAGAATTGCACCAGGTCCCTGAACAGGTGAGCATCCAGGGCACAAGGATGCTTTAACATCATCCTGTGCTCTGGTAGAGGTGACACTGCTGTGTTGAACTAGGTCCTTTCTTTTCCTCTGGCATTTCCCCTCATTTCCAAGACATCTTTCTCTTCACAGCATTACTTCTTATTTCCTTGTTCCAAAGGAGTATTTTTTTTCTGGGCAATGTCACCCTTCATTTGTGGAATAAAGGGAAATAAAAGCTTCAAATTATTGATTCTGGAAGTTTACATGAGGGAAATACAAAGTCTTTCTTCTGAGTCTTGGAATGGCTGTCAGAGTCCTGCCTCAGCTGCTAAGAAGGGCCCAGCTAATGCAGTCAGGTTTGCTCCATCTGCCACGGCTTTGAGTGACAGCTATGGCCCAGTGCACATCCACTGAAAACTAGCATCAGGGAATGACATACAGTTTGATAACATAAGATGCTTAGGTTTTTTGGCTCAAGTGAGATGTTCAGAGCTAATAGCCCTGTGAGCAGAGTTTCAGCTGTGATCTGTACCTTGAGATATTGGTTGTGTCTGGCTCAGGAAAAAGGGGAAAGAATGAAAGCTTATTTCTAGAAAGGTTTCCGATGAGCAGCATTTGTCATTGAAGGGGAAGATGGGTATAATTAGCTTGTCAGTCTAGTTTGGGCTGAGCTGGCTTTCTGTGGTAAGAAAGATGGACTAACTGCCAGAAGAGCTGACAGGCAGTCGATAATGCAGCAATTAATGTCATAAATAATTCTGGAACCAATTATATCAAAATGGACTCCAAGCTTTAAAAAGGAACAGAATTCCCTTATTCTTCCTGCTAACAGCGAGAAGCAGCTTTCATTTTTCTCTATAATTACTTTTCATTGTATATAGCAATAAAGTAGGTCTTTTCTGTCCATATTTAAAACTTGTCTTTCTTGCCTTCCCCCGCCTCCTAAACACTCTTTACCCCATAGGACAAGGTTGTTACAGCAGATCTGCACTGAGGTGAATGTATAATCCTTTCACATGGCTGTTACATGATAATTTCTGCTGCACCTAAATGACTAAGAGCCAAGTTTTCTCAAATGTCATGGGCAATGACAGCAGAAAGTACCAAACAATGGCATTTGGAAATAAAGACATTTGTGAAATAAATTGATTTGTCTTATTATTTTAAAGGTTGCTCTGACTTGCTTACACTGAACTTATTGATTTTTTTCTCCCTTCTCTCTGTACAGTTACAGCTATGGAATCTAAGCCAAGCTATTCCCTTTATGCTGCAAACACAATTCAGAACAGCCCTGTGAGTTAATGGGCATTCCCTTACAGAAGACACCAAGTTACAAACACTCTCTGGAGTGATATTCTCCTTAGCTGTTTCTCCATGTGCTGTAATACAGATGTGGATAGCACAAAGCCCCCACAGTACTGCTTTTGCTAATGGTCTTTCTGTAGTCTCATCCTCTCTTTTTTTAGAAAAATGGACTATAGAAGTAGTAAATTACTGTAACATTCGTTCACAGCTTTGTTCAGCGCTTGACAAATGTTTCCAACTTTTCAACTATGGTGGCATTTACTCCTGGGAGGTTGGGGAAAACAGTTCATGAAGTTCCCACTGTTTTAAAACCAGAAACATCTGTTGGTGTCACATGCAGTTTGTTGGCTGGGTCCAGGAATAAAGAAATCCTGCAGCTGATCAGCTCTCTCCTTAGCAGTAGGTGTCAGTATGGTGAGTGGTAATTACAACAGAGAGTTTTAGAGGACACACGATAATTAGGACAGCTAACAAAAACATAAACACTGACATTTACCATACTTAAAACCAGAAATGTTGTCTGCTGTGTCTGTACATTGTTTCAGACCGTGACAATAGAGCCATAATTAATTCCATTGTGGAACTTTTAAGCTTTTAAGGAACAAAGACACTCAGATTTTGGATATACAGCTCTGTTTTAGCAGAAGGAATGGCAGAAAGAGGGGGAGTGATCTGTGGTGTGCAAAGCCCAAGTGTGCAGCAGTGCAAAGCTGGGAGAGCTGGGTTCCCTTCCAAGCCCTGCTACAGGGATGGTGCTGAGTGACTGCCAGGGAATCATCGTGTCTGTCATCACGGCTCCCCAGCCAGAGGGACAGAGAATGCTCACCCTGCAAAGGTGGTGTCCATATAAACACATTTTTAAGGTCTTTTTAAGCACTTGGAGATTGTCTGTAAGGAAGGGTGAAGGAAATTCAGTACTATTGAGGGAAGAGACCATCTGTTTCACATCTCATTAAGAACTATATCCTGTTTCTGCTCTGCGGCCCAGCAAGGCCTGAAAACAAGGAGCTATGTTTAAACAATACTTCCTCAGTTAAACTACAGTGTGTATAAATTGAACTCAGTTTTGCTCCAAATGACCCACTTTTTCTGCTCACAGAAGTTCTTCAAAAGGTAAGATTTTGTCAGAATCTTTGCAGGTCAACTCTGTAGCCATTCAGCAGTCTTGCTATCATAATTTTCTTTTCTATGCTTCTGCATTTCTAGGGAAGGTACTTCACTGCCCTCATGCCTCAGATCATTCAGTGCACCACTTCTCTTCAACAGAGAGGAAGTGTCAATGTTTTTCTTGTATTTATAAGAATGATTTTAAACATAAAGGTAAAATCAGATAAATTTAGTCTGGAAGGAGTGCTCTAGCAATCATTATTTGGTCTGCAGAACTCTTACTGACCTCCATTCTGGAAAAAAATCAGTTCCTTGCACAAGTGGACTTTTTATTTTATAAATATAAAAAAAAGGAGGTTTAACATGAAATGTCAAATTAAATTAGCTTAATTTACTCAATGTCATCTGCAATGCCACCCCAAAAATATAGGTTTTCTATTCCAACTGCCAATATGACTGATGTTACTATAGGAAACGTATGGCTAAGTGAGCAACTACTATCCTTGAAACAAGTAACAGATTTTCAGTTCATCAGGAAGGTGAGTTGTCAAGAAGCAATTAATATTACCCAAGATGTCTTGTATCACAGATTGTAATTCTAACAAAAACACAGGAGTAATTATTTATTCCTAAATGGCTTTAAATAATCCATTTTATTAGGTATATTTTAATGATTACTAAAGAAAGAAATTAAAATTCTATGAGCTATCTTGTAGTCCTGAAAGGCAAATGCAGCGTAAAACTAATGGCACTACTTACTTAGATATTGTTGCTTCTTTATCCTCTAAATGCCTGAAAATAGCTTTCTGTAGAGGTGAAGTGCAGAATCCAATGACTTCAGCACCTTGCTTTAGCTTATGATGGGAGATATTATCTAATTTTATCCTCTGTGTGTTAGGGTATTATGTGTTTTCATCTGTTGCTTGAAGCTGCACATTAAAATTCCAAGCCCTTCTGGCTATTTACTACTGAGAACAATGAAAGTGTACATACCCATTATAACTAAGAGAATTTGGGATGATTACATACAGTAATGACCAGGTTTTCATCATGAACTGGTGCAAGCATCCTTTTGGATTAAGCTTGGGGTATTCAAAAGTACGGTGTTGTAAGTCTGAATCACAAACACAGGAGTGGTCATAGTGGAGTAATGCAAGGCAGAGAAATGGGAAGATGGGCAAGAGGCAAGAATTCAGCTTTAATAGGTAGATTAAAGAGTTGCACAGACATCAGTATAACTGATGAATCTTTGGGTTACTTTTTTTTAATACTGGCTGACTGATTTACATAAGCACATAGATTTGTAAACATACTCCTGTTTCCTTTAAATCTAATAAGTTGCCATTCATATTGGGGTTAGGTTTCCTCTGTCTTTCCCTTAAAACTCTCTTTTTCTGTATCACTCCATTTCTTAGATCTAGCTTGACAGTAGGGCCCAGAATGTCCAAACAATGACAGAGTTTTCTGAAGCTCAGTTCTCTATTATGCAGCTAATTAAGAATCCAGGCTGATGGTGGACAGAGGAGGAAAGGGAAGGGTTGGTGGGTAGGATAGATGAAAAAAAGTCTTATTAGTTCAGCACATCTAGATATTAGTACATATCCTGGACATTGAGGATTTGAAAACCTGGCCTTCATAAGGTAGTTTGCTTGGAACTGAAGAACTAATATTACTGTCTTTGGAGCATGAGCTTTGAAGGCAGTGCTTTTTCATGTGAGTTCATACAGCATTGTTCTGAACGGGGTTTTCTGAATGGCTTTAATAGAAACAGTAAATAATATGGCATGAGTGCACAGGATATGAGTTTCTCCCTAGAATTTCTGTTCTTGAGAGGTGTGGTTTGTCTTCTATGAATTCTCCAGCAGCCAGACTAGTATTCATTTTGTTTTAAAGTATCTAGCATACTTTATGGCTTTGGTAGATAGGTGTGCTTAAAAATGTTCTGCCTCCTGATACATATTTACTTTTCTCTATCTTTCTAGATCAGTTATAGAATTTCCAGGAAGGTGACCAAGGGAAAGACAGAACACAAGAAAAGGTTAATTGAGAGCAAGCTAGTTACTTATAATAACAAAACTTAGTATGTACCATAAAGTGAGCAGGGTAATGAGCCTGTCTTTGGCTGAAAAGACGAGGTAAATAAATCTTGCTGAAGAAAAAGAAATAAAATTTTGAAGCATGTGAATATAGCACTGTCTACTGAAGCGCATTGGGACTGTTGTCTACCAAAGGACCAGACTTTGTAGCAGCTAAGTTATGAGGTGTGACAGTAACACCTCTGTTGATGCTGTTGGTGCAGGCTCCGTGGAAAGCTAGAGGATCTGTATTATTATATGCTGAAATTTGTTTTATTTTACACAATTCTTGACTAAGACGTGCATCTAAGATAGTCTTACAATGAGACTGTGTGTTCTCACCAAAGTTCTGCTCTTGGACTTAATATTAGATTTGTAATAACTTTGATTTTCTTGGTTGTTGAAGGACAGCCTCAAATTCAACCAATCCTGTTCCCCACCACAAGATTGCTTCTAATGTTGCTACAGAAGTCATACATTTTTATTGCTTAATTTTAAAAGATGAGCAACTCACCACTGTTTTAATTTGTGGATTCAGCAGTCCTACAGATGATTTGATGTCCAACATCAGCATGGATGAAAGATTAAAAAGATGTGGTCTTGGGGAAATTTTAAGTTTGCTTATGTAAGAGGAATCTGTTACTCTTAGGTAAGAAAGAAGTGGAAGCAAAGAATTAGGGCACCCTGAGAATATAATGATGTTATTCTCATTGAGTTTTTCTTCGTCAGAGTGAAGGGCAGAAGAGTGTTAAACTAGCCAGAGTATTTAAACATTTCCCTTTCAGGGACTTTTGTGGGATGAATGGAGATATCAAGTGAAAAAAAAAAAAAATTATCCATATTTTCTCTAGAAATGCCTTTTTATTCTTGTCAGACCCCACATGAGTTTAATTGTTTCTGATTTAACAGCAGGATTAAGTTTTCTCTCCTTCTGCTGATGGGGATCAGTTTCCTTGCTTTGGTTAATGTGTCAAGCACCAATACACCTCCCTCTCCTACCCTTCCCAGTAACTATGTTGAAATACATAAGACAATAAGAGAATACACTGTATAATCAAGAAGAAAAAATATTATCATCTACCACAGTAAATCATAGCCAAACAACACAGTTATAATAGAAATACCTTTCCTATGTCTGATCCACTAACACTTACTTAGTCAGATAACAAATAACTTGTTCTTGGAGAGAGTGCCCTGGGTTTGATTTATCTCTGAGTGTAAGTAAATATGAAAAGGCTGCCAAATCTGCCTATATAAATCTCAGCTATCTCAAAATGTCATGTATGGGGGAAGTGAAAAATTAAGAAGGTGTTTCTGTCTTAATAGGGTATGGAGGCAAAAGGTTCTGCTTTTAATTTTTCTTAGGGATGACATTTCTCTGGTTGATACCTAGGAAGAATTAAAGGGAAGCTGAAAAAAAATACATACATGTATTGTGCCAAATAACTGCTCATATTTTTGCTGATGTAAATCTGGAGTA
This sequence comes from Aegithalos caudatus, assembly GCA_013389925.1. Lineage (NCBI taxonomy): Eukaryota > Metazoa > Chordata > Aves > Passeriformes > Aegithalidae > Aegithalos > Aegithalos caudatus. The sequence continues at coordinate 185,839 of WEIU01021109.1, forward strand.
GATCCACTAAAGAGTCTGGAATTAGTCTGGCTTTGTCCCAGTGTAGCTGACAGCAAATTGAGAGCCTTTCAAATTAATAATATTAAATCTCAGTGTTGTTAAAATTTTTAATTTTGGCTATAGTGGCCATTGTTCGTTTGAATAAATAGAACAAAAAGAAATCATATGAAGATACTTATATGCTGCTGCACAAGTGAGAATAGAAAGAAGACTGGGCCAATGTGAAAATCAAGGGTAAGAAAATAGTTTCTGTAACCATTGTTTGCATATGTTTATTCTTGTCTGACATCACACTGCATTTAGGCGTCCATTTACACAGGAGAAAAAGAGGTGGCATGCAGGGCTGGATTATTAACTCAAGTATTAAGTAGTATAATCCAGGCATAAATCCTGCCAATTTGTGAATTTTCACCCATGGGCTTTATATTTTTCTCACTTAATATCGTGGCCATTGAAGTTACCAAGGTGGTTAATCTCAGAATCAGAGCCTCTGCATCCTGTGCGGGTTTGTGAACCAGACGCTCGGTGTGACAAAGTGTGTCAATTAGCCTGAAGTACTTGTTGAGCCTCAGTCCATCTGGGATTCAAAGGTGGTTTGGTACCTCCGAGGTGGGGGGTTTTAGTTGAGTGTGTCATCCTACTCAAATTCATTAGATGAAAAGTGAGTATCATCTTACATTACATAAGTTCAGCTGGAATGTATACAATGTCAGTAGTATGGGAGAAGAAAACATGTGTTGAATACATCTAGTGTGTCTTGGGGCTCTGAAGGTCACTCCTCTAAAGTAATATATAGTGCTGGTGCTAGTGGCTCAAGGTCAAGTCAGCTTGCTTTTCATAATGCATAAACCTCAAGCTCGCTCAGACACCAATCATCTGACCTAAACCTTGGAACAAATATTTTACTAAGTAAATCAGTGAGCATGCTGGCATTTCTATTAACCTTCAATGCACTGGTGACAGAAAATGAATAATGATAAATAATAACTCAAGCCTGTAAATCATGCTTAGCATCACTGGGAAAAAAAATCAAAAAAGGTCTGGTGTACTACCATCTGCTAGGCTGGCTGAGCCTGTAGGGAGAAACCCACAACAAAGGCAAATGTGCTTTCTCCCTCCCACAGCGGTTCCCTAGGTTTGAACTTTGGGGGTGGTATGGAGCGGGCTTTGCAGAAACTGGTGAGGGAAACACTTGAAAGTGAAAAGCTGAATGTACACAAACTGCAGGGAGCCTGAGTAAGAAGAGGTCCATTACTCAAGGTGGTAGGGCTGTTTGGCAAGCTTTGAAGTGGATGAACTCTTTTCTTGTCCTACTCTCCCACTGACTGACCATCGGCAGCTCTCTGGTGGTAGGTGAAAGATAACAGACTTCCAGTGACTCACCAATGCTAAGAACCTGCTTGTTCTATTTCCCCAGTACCCTTTCATTTAATTTTCTTCTGTTTTCCTTTCAGTTTTGCTACTGGTTTGGGTCACCATAGCCACTCAGTGGCCTTAGGGAAATTAAGCTCATAAATTGTGAAGAAAGGACATATTAGCTGTATCTTCCACCCTATGATACTTTCACATGTTTCAGCTTCGTTCAGAAGTGCTCTGATTCACATATCCTTTAGATTTTGTAAGGTCTAATTTTAGACAATTAACATGAATTTGTTATTGAGTTTGTTGCAAGGAAGGTTTTTTTAGCCGCGTTGTTTAAAACATTAGCATTTCACAAGTCTTCACACCATCTTTTTCTTTTCCCTTTCTGATTTTTTTTGATAAAAGAATAAGTGCTGCTGGATCAGTGGATTGAAGTACATCTTGTGTTGAGTTCGCCTCTCTAGCTGGGAATGTATTTGTAATGGATTGTCAGGTTGGGGCCCTGGCAACATCTGTGACCCTGCTACAAGAAGGGAAGACAGCCTGGATCACATAAGGTTGCTGCTTCCAAAATTTACAGTAGACTCTCAACGAGAACCCTTGTCCCTTCACAAAAGGGTGTGCTGTGACACTGCAATAGGAAAAAATATAGGGAGTAGAAGCATAGCCTGATGTTGGCTTTCTGTGGGATCACAGCAGGAGGTGTGCTCAGCACCTCTTGCAGAGTGATAGGAAGAATATAACACAGAGTAGTGGCTGTGTTTGTTGTGGAATCACAAAAAAATGAGTCAAACAAATCTAACCTAGATATGTGAGGAAAGATGAAGTGGGAGGATAAAGAGAGTTAGGGGCTTGAGTTTATATTTGTAAATCATTTTTTGTCAGAAATGGGTGTGAAGGAGAGTTTGAACTATTGAAAGAGTAAAAGCATTCTTTTTTCAGTCTGGAAAGCAGGCAAGGGACAGTCATGATGGGACTCAGATTCATATCCGAGTTCGGATTTGTGACAGACCTTTGTCAGAAAAATACTATGAGCCTGAATCTTTTTGTGTTCTTTTTGACCATTTCTCTCTTTTGACCCAAATAAAAATATAAGTATTGCCCACCAGCTGAACTCATGTTACTTGCAACAATTTTGTTTAAATCATATTCCCAACTGAATTAAAGTGATAACGTAATTTATAATGCAGTAATCATCTGACATCATAAAAAAAATCTCAGTCTGGATATTTTATCCCTTACTTGAGTCTGGACTGGTATCCTATGGCATAGAAGGGAAAGTGTGGAAATCCCAGTGTTTTTGTCACTGCTATAGTACCATTTCTTTAAAGCCTATTTGGAAAGGGCCCTTAACATAAGAAAATTTAAAAGATTTCTATAAACCAGCCTCCTCATGCCAAACTTCATGTAAGTAGAATGAGTAATAGTAAATTTCTAAACTTTGGCATCTTTGTTTAATTAAGGGCCTGTTTTGTGAAAAATGTCCAAACCTCAGAAAAAGACATGATCATATTATTCCACTAAAATGGCTGTGTGGACACTACTTCCAAGAGAAAATGTATTATCCTGAGACATTTTGTAGAGGTAGCTGCTGCATTAATATACATGCATTTCACAGATAACTTTAGAAAAAATTAGCCTTATCCCAAAGGGACCATCACTAAACATAATTTATTCTGTCCTTTGCTAAATCCTGACTTGCCCTTGAGAAGACATTTCTCATTAAGCAAAAGTGAGCTTACCTTATATACGTTAGGTATCTGGTGTTGACTATTCCCAGTAAAAGTCAACAGATTAATTTTAAAATCTCAATATTGACTGGCAATCTGATCTTTAACATCCCTATCTTTATATCTTTTGGAACAGTATAAAAATAATTTAACCAAAACTGAATAAGTGCAAAAGAGGGTAAGAAAGCAGGTTGTGAAAAAAAAAAAAAAAAGTATAATACTTTCATTTTACTTTATTTAGCTGAGGCTGTTCACTAGTTTGGTGACTTTTTAATTTATTTTATTTTGTGCCTAATAGGAAATGTGGCTGAAAATAATAATTCAATTAATATACCATTACATTAAGAAGATTTATATTTTTCTTAATAGTAATATTTAAAAGGCACAGAGATTCTTTTCCTTGGTTAATTTGAAGTGACAAAAAGAAATTAATAGAAGTCGTCTGGTTTTTACAACTTAAGAAACTAAAATACAAAGAGTTCAAGTGGTCTTCCCAAGGTTTCACAGCAAATCCATACCAGAACCACAAATTATTCTTTATATTAGCTACAAACTATAATGAAAAAAATTATATAGTAAAAGGGGAATTCCAGTTTTCTTATCTGGGAAATTCATAGCCTGCTATCTGTGGTACATTTTTCTTCCTGGCCCAATTGTTGTTAGTCTTATGCAGTTACACACTCACCTCTCAATGAAAAAAACCTCCACATATATCCAAGTTGAAATAATCATGCATAAATACACACTCTGACCTTCTTTTTAAATTTTTTTGTGGAAATTGCCCCAACAATCTGTAGGCAGAGAAGGAAAGAAAAATCCTTAGTTATTAGTATTTAATGACTACTTTATAATGGGAGTAGTTAAACCAGTTAAAATCTGGTGTGTATTTTTAGCCATTCATATTTCTATTGAAAGGAAGGACAGTGTGCTGAGTAGAGCTTTGGGAGTGATGATTATTCAGCCACTTTTATTAAAAGCATCAAAATACTATTTAACTGTAAGCATACACATACAAGACTGGGGTCAGAGGCCAGGACACATATATGGGAGATTGTGTGCACAAACCTGACACCACAGAAGTAGTTGGTAGTGGTAGTGGATCTATCCAAAATTTTGTGCTCCTCTTCACATAATTGGGAAGCTCGGTTCACAGCCTGAGCATTGGTAATGGGAGAAGCAAATACTGGTGCTTTAAATCTATCCATCCATTTTTCTAGTACATTTGCTCCCAAGTGGATAATAAGAAAGTTCTAATTGAGGGCACAGCAACTTTTGCCTTTTCATAAAAATCATGTTATGTATGGAAAACCTGCTAAATAACTATTTGCATCTCTGTTAGCAGACCTGTTTGACACTTCTGACGTCATAGAATGACCCCAAACATTTTGTTGTAAATACATTTTAAACTGGGAGAGGAGTTAAAGGAAATTTTCAGAAAGAATTAAACTCCTAATTATAAGGGACCAGCAGATGTTCTTCATCTAGTTTCACCTTTCCAAAAAGTTATTTTCTGAAAAGAATGTATATATATGTTAAGATGGTGCTATACAAAGAAGCTTATTTTTCTTTTCCCACAAGTTGCTTTCTCTCTCCAAATTTGGTTTTTATAGCCACAATTATTTTTTTAACATGGATTTTCAAACCCCCATTATGAGTTTCTTTGTGCGTCAAAATGTTCAAAATACAATATACTTATGAGGAAGACAAATTAATTCCATAACTGAGATAAGTTACAGCTGGTTGGGAGTCTATTTAGCTGATGATTTAGATATTGACAAAAAGCTTTACTTGGTACACAATATCTGTGTATGTGTCTCTCTAAAAAAACTCAGTAGTGTTGATGTTTGGATAATAGGTGTTGTTCATAGTATCTGCCTCTATACCTCAAAAATTAATTTTTCCAAATAGCAGGATGTTGGACTGGGTTTAATATAAGCACAGAAATAAAGTAATTGTCTTGTGAGGTTGTGTGTCTACCTAGCTTACAGGTTTGAAAATTCCCAGGGTATTCATATATATTTTATCTTCTAGAATAGTTATCCACTCTCTGAACTCTCAAAATAATATATCAAATACCCAGGGCTCAACAGGCTCTGATCTGCATGAATACTAGCTGGAATTTTCTAAAAGCACTTTCATTAAAATTAAACAATGACTTCTTCTACATTGATGGGTCTGTGACTGATGGCTCTGAAATTCATGTCACAAATAAATGAATGGCCCTTCAACTGTTTCACATGTACTTACAGACAGGCAAATGTGATATATTGGATCCACAGACATCTCAATGAACATAATCATGATATCACAATATATCATGTTACACTTGTATATGTTTGGGTCACATAATTTACCATCAGCCCTGTGAGGTTTAACAGGGTTGAATTATATGGATGCTGCATAGAACACTTTGGATGCATTATGCTGATGCTTTGGACTTTAAAATGTTAATATTGCAAATGAAAGGTACACTTTGTGTATCATAAATCTGAGTGTCTATTCTTTCTGTGTACTCAATAAATACACTTCTCATCAACTTTTAATTATGCTGTTTGCATTATTCTGTCCTGAAGAGGATAACACTCTGTAAATCATCCACTTCTAATGTACACTGCAGCATAAGTTTAGTTAATTAAACCATATATTTTATTAGTACTTGCACTTCCATCTTGTAAAACTGCTACGAAAAAAATAGAGAGAGGTTTTTATTTATTACAGCTGAGTTTAAGATGACATTACAAAAGTTTAGAAAGGTTAGATGTGCATATTGCTGTTGCATGTATCTTACTCACAAATACCCAGTGTCAGAAACTTACTAATTACTGCTGTGAAAGTGGGAAACTTCTTGAACATGTTGATGTATGTTGATGTTCCCGCAGAACCACTTCAGTGGTTGGCATAATCAGAACTGAATCAAGTATGAACTTATCCATTTGTGCAGAACTTGTTATGTTAAGTCACCAAGGGGAGTTCCCTTGTAATTAAATTCACGGTAAGTAGGAGATCCTTTTTAATCTTCTTAAGTCTCCTCTTTTTTATTGAACCCAGTTTTTCAAAGCACAGATTTCATCAGCAGAACCATTTTATGGTTCAGTGCAGGTGGAGAGCCATCCCAAGGGATGCCATGACACATGAAAAACATTAATAAGGTACTGTGTGACAAATAGCATGAGAAGTGTAAACATTTGCCTTAGCATCTATAACTCTCTGAGGATTCAAGCCATCTTTGGGTAGAGTCCCTAGTATTTTCTGTTCAGATGAAATAAATAACTTAATTCGAGGTGCCCAGAGAAAGAATTTGACTTTGAGACTATTTCTGATTGACGTAAATACACTTTCATACTGACAAAGATGATTCTGAACTAAAATCCTTGAATGACTCAGTCTTTAACTCCCCAGCTTGTATGCCCAAATAAATTTTTTTCAGAGGGATTCTTTTGCAGAATGGTTTGAAATTATAAATATATTCTGTTCATGAAAGCTGAGTAAATTTGATCTACCTACAGACTCTAGAGCTACATAGTGTGCTTAGTTGGAAATGCAACGCTGCTGGATAAGAGGGAGTGTTGCATTTTACTCTGTAGATGTTATTTTACAGATTTCAGAAGAGTATCTGGTAAAAAAATTCAACAAAATTACAACCCCTTAACATTAAATTATAATAGTTTTAATTGGAAGAAAAAATAAAGAAAATGTAAAAAGACCACTCAGAGAACAGCAAACCCAAGAGCACAGTGTTTAAGTTGCTAGTGTGGTATAGAAATCAAATTATTAGGATTGAGCTTATGGACTATTTGCCTCACTCTAAAGCTGTCCTTTGACGTGATTTCAGGTTCACTGCATACAAAATGGGAGATAGAAGTTAAAATGTAATCTTTTTCTTAAAAGAAGGAAAGGACTGAGGAATTTTCAGACCTTTGTTATGAGGAGATCGAGTGTGAGTAATTACTTAAAATATGTTCATTTTGAGTGCTCATGCCCTGCAGACTGAGGGAGTAGAGATGTTTCTGTTGTATAAATATAAAACCAGTCTCATTAATCAAGTCCTCTTTAGCAGAAATAACTAGGTCTTGACTCACACATGATGTAATTAATACTCCTAATTTATTTGCACTTGAATTTGACAAGGACTTTGGTATAAAGATTTTCATCTATGTTTCTTGACTACTGTCTGTTGTCATGTAGGACAGTTTCAATTAAGAATTAAGCCAAATCAAATGAAAAAGGCTCCTTTTGTACTCAAAATTTACAGAACAATGTCCTAAAAAAAAAAAAAAAAAAAAAAAAAAAAAAAAAAAGCAACATCTGCAAAAGAAGTGGGACATGAAGAAGCTTACTTCTTGATATTATTTTATTGTTAATACAGTCTTTTTAGGCCAGCCTTTTCTCTTTTTTCTCTACCTTTGACTTTCATGCATATTAAAAGAGGCCAGGTATTAGTGTAAGGTATACTGTGACAGGGAGCACTTCTGCTTGTTTTTTTCTCGTTTGACACAAGTGCTTCAACACTCAATTGGTAAAGTCATGGCATGGCTCAACTGGTTAAAACAAAGGCATTACCAGGGTTCTTCCATGCTTGTTTGAATTTTTGCACAAAAATGTGTATTTTTACTTCATATGGTGTCATGAACACACGAGGACACAGCAGGGAAAACCATAGTTGTTAGCCAGCAAAAGCACTGATAACTTGGTGAGTTACAGAGAGCTTTTTAAATGCATATAAGGAACTGCAGCTCCCTAGGAATAAGGGCAGGATTGGTTTAGTTGCAACAGTATAGGAAGGACTTTTTGTTAGAACAAAAAAAAAGCTTATTTCTCTCTTTGCTACTGCTGAGGCAATTAAGAACCCTGTATACCTTTTGTGCCCCTTAGGGCAACTGTGTTTTATTGATAGAATGGGCTCTTCTGTAACCCCAGCACCCCCTGTGCCGTGGCTAACATCAGCCTGGCCTGCAGCTCTGAATCAGCAGGCCTGGTTTTAACCCAACCAGCAGTGCTGCAACTTGCTGCAGACTGTGACATTTACTCACATTATTATCAGCAGCCAGAGAGGGGCAGGGGAGGGAGGATCTGCTCTTTCTGTGGCTCTGTGCAGCGTGCCCCAGAGGCAGCCGCTGCCCCTGTAATAGATGCCAGCTGGTCACAGCTGCCTGGGGAGGTTCTCCAGCCCCAGAGAACCTTCAGCTTTGGTTCTGTGTGTAGGGCTTGTGTGATGGGGCTGCTGATCCCCAAGTGTAGGCTGCAGACTGAAGAAAGCTGATATTTGGAGACAAAGCTCTGCAGAGCAGCCCCATTTCCTCTCTCTCATCAATATTTACCACTTCCGTCCCATCTTCGGGGGTCTTTCCAATATGTTTTAAATATATTTTCCTTCCACGGGCTGCAATTATTTGAAATGCTTCAAGAAAAGTGATTTCTTTCATAAAGTGACTGAGATGAGTGGAAACGCCAGAGTTTTGCTCAGAGTGATGACAGCCACCAAGGTCTGCTGGGGCTGTGCTTGGGCCACGGGGAGGGCTCAGCAAGGCCCGCGGTCACGGCCTGCAGGCAGCGCCAGCCTTCGCTCCCAGCACAAAGGCTCGGGGTTACCACTTAAGCACTGAGATTTTCTCTCTATCGTTCCTACACACACATATGAGTACATTCATTATTTGTATCAGCAGAACTGGGATTTGGGGAGCTGGGGAAAGTGAGACCGAGGAGTTAAATCCTAATGGGGATTTCAGGGCCTCAGCTGGAAAACCTCTACAAGCTTGGAGCAATCAAAAGCAGCTGAGGCCAATTTAAAACAAAACAAAACAACATCAACAAAAATCTATCTGTTCTCATGGCAGGGGGATTTGCAGAGCTGTTGCTGAACAATAGGTCTCAGGGAATAAAAGACTTGCTCGGAAGTTACCCCCTTTTAAGCACGTTAAGGTATGTGGTGGGTAGGGTGTCTGCATGTGCAAGCATGTGTGAGCAAAAGACGGGTGTTTATTTGAGTAAGAAACCCAAAACTAAACATGTAACACTAGAGAAGTCTTTCACTGTTTAAGCAGAGTGCTATCTGATATTTCATACAGTGGTTATTTTCTGGCCTTACCATAAAATCTGAAGGATGAGTAAGAAAAAAACCTCTGTCTTTTTTTTCTTCCCAAAATATATATTTTCTCTGAGCAGTGAAGCATTGTTATTTCATATTGGGTTTGCTCAGGATGTTAAAATTCAGATTTTTTTAAATTGCCAATTAAGCTTTCATATAAATTTTGCACCTAACTCAGAATGAGTTAGTTTCTCATGAGTTGTTGCTGTATTTAGGACTTGACATTTGGTAGGTTGAAATCAGTTGTGTAAATCCATGGATATGTGGCTTTTTTTTTTTCTATTAACTATATCTACAGAACTAGCATATTTATATAAATCTTTATGGTTAAGTGCCTTTTAATCCTCAGTGCTATACTTATTTAAAGTTTGCCATTTCTGCTTGCACTACTGTCAATAGACTGATTTGTTAGATTTATGTAAAGTGTGTAGTAAATCTGAACACTAAATTTTAATTGCTCCTTTTAGCAGTTTAAAATACTTTCAGCTTTTTTTTTTCTTTTTT
>WEIU01021109.1:195561-232763 GCA_013389925.1 Aegithalos caudatus
TTTTTTTTTCTTTTTTTTTCAGGAAAGAGTCTTGGATTTTTTTTACATTTGATTTCCTTTTTCTCTGCTTCCAGTTAGAATATGATAAGTCTCAAGTGAGTATATTACCAATTGTATCATATCATCTTTCACTAACTTAAAATGCCCTGCATATATCATATGTCATTGCAGAAGAGAATTCAAATTTGAATATCATGGTAATTTTACTCTGCAGAAATTCCTGATAAAATTAATATGAAAATTTGTATTCTATCTTTCTATTTTTGTTTGTTTGTTTTTGTTTTAAGGAAAACCTCATGCTATATCATTCAAAGCTTCCTGAAGCTTTGTTTTTCCCTAGAAGATGTCCTAGATTTTATTCTTTAATGTTGTCCCTGATTTATTGAATGTCCATGTTTCCCTGGATAGTACCATCTTTTGAGTTATACATCATCGGAGTGACTCATTCCGATGATGTATTGCATTAATACATCATCAAAGCGCCTTGCTCTGCTGTTGCACTAATGATATGTTAGTATAATACATCATCAGAGTGAACTGCACTGATGATGTATTACTTAGATGGTGATGGCATTCTGTGAAGAAAAGGTTGAGGAGCAGGTTCAATACAGTCACAGGAGAAAAATTAGTCAATACAGAGTATAACTGTTTCTCCAGTAGTGATGCCGATGCTAAATTAGCACCATAGCCCCTGATCTGTACCCTTGCAGAAACACTGAGACATGCATTATCCCCGAAAGAGGAATGAATTCAGAACACTCAGCTAAAGGATTTTACAGAAGAGAGGAGAGGTGTAACCATACATATCACTGGAAAGCTAAAGGTTATATATATAGCTATAATTACTGGCTACTGAGAGATCAAATGAATCAAATGGGGCCAAAATAAGACCAAAGTGTAGATATGTTCAGTAGCTGCCTCTCTGGTGGAGAACGTGACACACAGGGAGACAGACATATAAGGGTTATAAATATGCTGTCTGAATTAAAACAGCTGCCACTTAGAAACCCCCAGCAGGGATATTAAAACATTCTGAGGCATGTAGGAAGGCTATGCTATAGTATTTTTTTAACATTAAATTAGATACATTTTTAGTCATGTTATGTCACAGGCAGAACACCACTGTCTCAGTGCTATGTGCTCTCTCATGATCTCCAGGTGTGCTCAGTAAGAGATAAAATTTCTAAGCGTGCGCAGCTGATACACATAGAAACTAAAAGGTTTTAAAAGTTTTGGTGTTCAAGTTCCTCAAAACTGTGTTTTTCAGAGATTAGAAGGACAAAATAGTGTATGTGCATGTATGGCTGGAAATCCTCTAAAGTCAGACTTGTGTTATGCTGATATATTTGTAAAAGTGACACTTTATGTAAGTCACACTTAATTTCTTGTACATATCTATCTTTTGGTTTGATCTGGGAAGGCAGTTCTGGCATAGCTACCTTCTGCGTTCACTTTCCATGAAGGTGGAGGTGGAAATAGTGTTCAAATGAAACCTGTCAAGCTTGTAGAGAAGAGAGAGAAGGTATTATTCCCAGATTTATTTATCTAATACAAGGGATGGGCTGTGACATACTTTTTTCTATGAGAACAAAACAATACAAGTACAAAAAGTGTTGTGGCATGTTTGTGTACCTGCAGATCTTGCTTTTCCACCTTCTTCAGTTAACTCTTATTCCCTTCTTCAGTTTTGTCAGCTGTTTTGCAGCTAGTGCAAGGTGGGTTTTATGCTCCACCATTCTTTATACTCCTCCATTCCTGCCCTGCAGCACCTGCAGGGCTGGGGTGGCCTGGCCTTTCTCTGTGGTGTATGGGAGCATGCCAGGCTATAGCTCCAGGAACCTTTTGCATTAGGGTCTATGCACAGCTTGTTGGTGCTTCTCCCCAGAACCATATTTTGGGCTGGCAACAAGATCAACTCCCAGTCTGGGTCACTTTCATCTCTGAAATTGGGGGAGAGGTTTCTTTGTAATCATGGATTCCTCTCTAATATCATATAGGTGATTCCTTCACTCACCATTGCTGCCATAGTCTCCTTGATGCCAGACCAAAAAAAACCAAAAAACAAACAACTCAAAAAGCAGCTCAAGCTGTTTCTTGTACCATCAGTTTGAAGAGCAGCGATGCAATGAGGGTCGTGCCCCTAAGGTGCAGCAGCAAGGGGCTGTGCCTCCTGAAAGCAGGAAGGGAACAAATGCCTGATCCAACAGCCTCCTTTCAAAACTCTGTGAGGATTCTTACTCCTAGCTGTTTCATTCTGTATTATATAAGCTTCCAAACCAGTCCTTCATTCTTCCATTTCTCTCCTGATCATTTGTCTCCTACAACTTGCAGAAAGATGGGGTGAGAGTGGCTTAAAATACTCTTTTGTTCTGTCTTTTCCTTTTATTCTCCCCTTCCTTTTCTTCTATTCCATTTGTTTCCTTCCATTCCAGCTCTTTCTTTATATAGATGATTGCTTTTAACTTGTATTATATGGTCAAGATACATCTTAGATGTTAGCTTTGAAAAGATACCACATTGTGCCTGTTCTTGAAAAAAATCACAATACTTTGTCGTGATATTCCCAAGATATTTATGAATGCAGCAGGTAATTTTTTCTCATAATTTTCTAATATTGCTAGACTCTGCTCTCAGAAACAGAGTTCACCCTTTCAAACTTTTATTTGGAACAAGATACTTCACAGCTACTCAATAGTTCTACCACTACTCCAGGTATTTTCATTATAGCTCTATCTTGTGATCCTTTAGAGTCTCTTTATAAGAAACAGAACAACAGACAAGATTTTAAAAGGAAAATCAGGAAATCAGTGAGCTCCTTTTTTGTGCATGGATTTCTGATACCACTTTTAGACAAAATAAATTTGATGGTGTTCCAGAAATTGCAACAGAAGCATTTAAATTTTTTTTTTCAGTAATATTTTGAGCATTCAGATTTGGTATCTGATTTGCCATTTTCCATTTCTGGGTTTGCGCAGCAGCCTTAATCTTACAAACATTAAAACTTATTTAGAAAAATTGCAGATGTCATGAAAAGTATCCAGGTTCCCACTAGATAGGTATAAAATATTACTTCTGTATCCTAATTAGTGGTAATGACTTTTAATAATGCAAGAACTTGAATGTACCCTTTGGGTCTGGACAAACTAAACCTTAGTTTTTAATGTGGCTCATACATGTGTTTTGTTTCATCTAAGACAATCTGCCATAACATAGAACAAAACAAGATGTTCTAATTTTCTATAAATAAAGCTTGCTTTGGTTAAGATAGAAACTGCCAATTGCAGAAATACACACGTTGTTCATAATTTATAAACAATAAACACTTCTTTTGGCAGGCTGCCATGCAGTTCCTTTCTGCTCCAGGTCTAAACTGTGAATGAGAAATGATGTGAAAGTTACAAATGGAATGGCTGAGGGACCTGGCAGGGTTTGAAGTGATATTGATGCCAATCCAAATCCATGCTAGACTTTGTTAGGATAGGCCAGTTCAAAGATGTAGTACAAGTTACTGGAAGTGGCTGTATCAATGAAATGTCAAGTGAAATATATATAGTAGTCTAATTGCCATGTGGTAATGACAGAATATTGCTGAGGCTTTTCTCATTCCTGCCTTTCATATCGTGGCAGAGATGCAGATAAGTAGTTACTTGTGCATCTGGATTTCAAATGGTTGGACCTTCAGTTAGGTTTATGTTTCTAAGGGTGATGTTGGATAAAATGAACCTTTTTGGGGAAAAGTGTGGAGAGCTTTAGGCATCAGATGAGCCATAACTGGCAAACTGTTGGATACTCATTGCTTTGAACATGAAAGTGGCCCCTTCAAAGCAATTTGCTTTCCACCTCTGGTCTCCTCTGCCATGCCTTATTACACCTTTAGCATGGCATCACCTCTGGAGTTGTTTCCTTCTTCTCCCCCTCTCCCAAATGGGAGGAATGGTACTCCAGGCTGACTCATGTCACGTGAATATCATGAGCAGACTTTTTATAGGAGCAGTTCTGGTGCCAGTAATCCAATCCCTTATTTCTTCCTACTCCTTCAGGGGTGGGAACATGCTAAAAATTCAGGCTTCTTTATTTGAAATCAGTCAGATTTGGATGGGAGAACCTTCTCTTGAAGATGTTTATACTTCTGTCAGGGGGTCAGCAGTGTCACTGCTCTCATAACAATCTACACTATTAGAGCTCTAACAGGCTCTCAGATTTTCCTGAGTTGTATGGGTTTAAGCAGGCTCTAGCATTTCCTTGCCTAGTTCAAGAGTTTTCCTGGACATATTTCCTATAGCCAATTGCTACACTACAGTGTTATGTGTGCTTGACCTGTTTTTTTGACACTGCACAACACATTTTTGTCTCATCAGAAAGCATACATACAGTTTAGTGAAGCTCATATATTTAGTTAATTCCTTTAAAGTGTTGATTTTCAGCGAATTAAGAATCTGAACATTATTTCTGTTCATTTGCACTTTACCATCTCTATGAAGAATCCGTGCCCCTTTCTGATGCAGTGTCTGCTACTCTCCCACATCCGTAACTTAACCTCCTCTTCCTGTATAATTTATGTACTGAAATTGTAATTCTCCATTGATCCAAAATCAAAAAGCCCATTGATTTTTGTCATTCTGCTTTTTCAGAAATGCTTTGTTACATTGACTACAGGCCTGAGCTGAAGCTCACTGAAGTCAATGGCTGTCTTTCTTGACAAGCACTAAATTAAATTCCAAAATGCATCTTTATACTAAAAAAAACAACAGCAAAACTTCTTCAGATCATCAGTAGAGGAGCACTGTGGGCAGAGGACCAAATCTGTGTTGTATGTGTGCATTGTCCCTCAGGGACATTCCCCTAGAATTGCAGACAGCAGTATAATAAATCAATTATCTGATTAAAACAAAAATAATTAATATGCAATTATGACAGATGTCAGGCCAATTAATATGTAAATATTCATAAACTACCTGACAAACTGCACATATGCAAGTAGAAATCTTTAAATGTGAACACCCCGTTGTATTTGTTGAACATAAGGGCAGGATGTTTCTAATTTGGTTGGGGAAAATAGCAACATGAATTTCAAAATAATTTTGTTTTCGTTTATCAAATGCACATTCCCAAGAGTGAACAATGAGCTGTGAGGTGTATAAACAAATAAAGTCTTTATGTGTCTCAGCACTCCAAAACTTTAAATGTTTGCTTAAAATTGGCAGAACTAATATAAATCCAAGAGTCATTCAAGCTATGATAACATTAAAAGAAAATGCATATTTGTGCAGTTAAGAAGCTGCAGTTCTTCACCAAGCTATCAGATTTAACTAATTAATGACTCCTTAATTATTAACCTGGGTTAATTGGTATATCCCCATCAATCATTAACTTTTTCATTCATTGATCTCTTTGTCAATTCAATGTGTGTTAACCACCCATAACCAGATTTACACATTAGCCACTTTAAAGGTAACATACACAAATTAATTTCTTTTCTGGGTTAATTATTAGCTAATTCCCTTGGTAATTTTTCACCAGTTTAATTATTTTTTACCCTGCATTCATTATCTAATCTTCAGTTAATAATTTCAGAAACTATTTTCTCTGTTAATTTTTAACTAGCTGTCCCTTATTAACCATTAAATAACCCCAACATTAGCACATATATTCCCAACTTTAGTTTACATATGTATGGATCTCATCACCATGTGGCAGTAAATTATCCATGCACTTGACAACTTTGTTAAATCTAACAGGCCAGTATCTGAGCTGGATTAAATTATGTCTCTTTTCCTGATGCCCAACCTGTTAGAATGAAAGTGCTATTCATGAATGGGTCATATTCAGTTCCTGAACAAAGTGGACCTAGACATTTCTATGACTGTTCTTTATTTTTTCTGAGATGCCTAAGACTGAAGGTTTTCTCTGGCTTTGTCATAGTTGCAGAGGAGACTTCACTTCCTGGACTGACCAGAGTCCATGACGATGCTCTGTGAGATTCATCTGTGTAAGAAAAATTGGAGGAAAAAAAGAGAGCATAAAAGCAGAGGTAATGAAGGCTTGCATAAAATGGTACAAATGGTGGTAACTGATGCAAATTGTTTTACTCTAACATTTAGGGAAAGCACTGGAAAAACCAGAAATTTTTAGCATAAGTTGATATCAAGAAACTAAAAGAATCATTGGTATAATTTAAACAAACACTAAAATTTTCACTGGCATTTAGGTTCTTAAACAGTATCTGATAATTTATTCAAAATAATTTCTCAATAAAGAAAGGATGAAAAGTTCTTCCCAAGCTAGGACAAGAAGGATGTAATTCTTGAAACAAAACTGTATGTCAAAGATATTTCTTTAGATGTGTATGTAACTGTTGAACAGTCAATCATGACTGGGTTTTCAGTGCTGCTTTTAATCTTGAAATAGCACATGTACAGTCTAATTGCCCATGGGCAAGAGCTGAGGGAGGAGTTGGTTTTTTTTTTTTTAATTTTATTTTATGAAACACCATATGTCTTCTGTATTCTAAACCTTTTGGTCAAACCTAACCTTTCACTTAATGTTGCTCTCTGTGATTTGTATACAAAAGCCAGAAGAAAAGAGATATTAAATATGGAATTTTTATTAAAGATTTGCACTCTGGGGAACCAACGTTAGATCTAAATCTACTCAGAAATTCAACAGGGGTTTCTTCCCAGGTGGGGAAGAGGGTAATTAACATAATGCAGGAAAAGAAATTAATTGTAATAGATTAGAATATTTTATATCAAATACAAATTTCCCATTGATTTTTGCACTTGAATTCTAACAGCTATAATATATTGAAGATAGGGAAGTATAATAATAATGATGACATTAATAGCACTCTAGTGTAAAGAATTATTAAGACTTAAATGTGATACTTTTCAATAATGGTAGATGAACTGAATTTGAGACATATTCAAGGAAAGCTTCAAGCATTGATTTAATTTAGTTTTATACTCAGTAAATTGGACTAATGTCACGTCACTATCCTTAGGCTTGAAAAGTAAGAAAATTGAAGATTTCCCTCCCCCTTCCCCTAGCTTTTATAGTTAAACTCTTTCAGGGCAGTAGTATATATTTGGTGCTATGTTTATTCTAAGCAGCATCATAACAGAGCATTTAAGATATATTGCTGTGGCAGCAGAAATGGAAACATACCTGCCTCCTCACAACTTCCCAGAATGGATTATGAACTGGAGCTTAAAACAGGGAGCCTGGAGAGAGCAAGCCACATCACAGCCTCATGTGCTGGAGCTGCAAAAAGACATTTGTCTATTTGTGTTAACAAAAGGGGCTGGCCTCATTGGGAAGGCCCTTTTGTGTTTTGTCAATAAGCACTAA
Organism: Aegithalos caudatus; assembly: GCA_013389925.1. NCBI lineage: Eukaryota > Metazoa > Chordata > Aves > Passeriformes > Aegithalidae > Aegithalos > Aegithalos caudatus. The sequence goes on from WEIU01021109.1 coordinate 202,909, forward strand.
AAATGTTAACCATAAGGCCAAAGTCCTATGAGGGTATATGTATGAAATGGCACATTACAGTTCCTCATCAGAAGATATTTAACTTACAAAAAGTTAAAAAATAATAGAATATTTTATAATAATAATAATTTACAATGTTTTCAATGTTTTTCAATATTTTTTGGTTTCACATTTCTCCATGATTCTTTAAAGAGGAGTCTCTTCCTCTAATGAGAAAAAAAAAAAAGAAGGTCCAGTTTAGAAACATATCTTAAATGACCATTAAGCCCTGGAAAAAGAAAATGAACAGGGAGGCTGCTTTGGGCAGGAAGAAAAAAAACACCATCTACCAGTCACTATTTATATAGAATTTGAGTTATACCATGAGCTTCCTGACAAACAAGTAAACACAAATATATCTTGAGACTGGTGCAAAAGCCTGTCTTTTCTGACATGGGTCACCAAGAGCAGTGTTGCTCCAGTTGCTACAAAGCATGCAAATAAACTGCCCAGATTTGCTGTCTTGTTTTATCTCAGAGAAGGATTTTAATTTATTTTGGTCTGGAAGCAAAGTTATGCTTGTCTTAGGTTTTCAGGCCCAGCACCAGCAATGGAAGGATGGAAAAAAGCTTGCCTCTCCATGGGTATTATCCCAATACTGGATTTCAGTGTAAAGAGAATAAAACCCTGAGATCTACAGCAAAACTTGCAGGTGGAAATTGTACGACAGTATCATTATTTCACATTTAGCTAAGATCCACACAATTCCCTTATGTCAAATTCAATTTACTATCACAAACTGTGGGCATTATTTCCCTAGTAAAATATTAATAATAATATTTTTAAGTAGTTCTTGAGACACTACTTTTTGTAAAGTTTCAACTGTGGATAAACTTTTCTTTACACAAAATAATAGGTTTGGGGGTTCAATTAAGCTCCTTACAGAGGAAGTGAGATCTCTGTAGTTTTTATATCACTGATTGGAGTGGTCAGAACAGCCAAGTACTCTAAAAGAGGAGCTTAATTGTGCTGGTGCAAAAAGTAACAAGAGGTAAATGGAGCAAGTATCTGTGCTCAGTGGTTGTGTGCTAGCCTCTGGCTGCCAAAACGGGCTGAGGAGGTTGCTCACCACTGTCTACCACATTGCTGCTTCTGAAAGGAACTGCCCAACTCTCCCTGAATGTGTTAGCCTTCCTGGAGTGATGAAGTCACACGTATACATAATTTTCTCTGTGCTAAATGTGATTTTGAGAAGGTGACAGGCACATTAGATATTCAGCTCAGGCAGAGTACTGAAATTACTATTAGATGAATTTCAGGTGACATCTGAGTTCCCTCTCTCACACTGAGGGCCATTAGAGCCATGAGTGCTCAAAGATTGCTGTCTCTGTAGTGATAGGAAGAAATCTTTTTGGCACCAAGGCAGTATGTGCAGCATTTTGAGACACCTTGCAAAAGAAAACACTGTATTTGAGGCGAAAAATTAACTGTGTGTAAAAGAGTTGCAATTACTACTGAATGAAGACCTAAATAGGCAAGCTGGAGCTTAACAGAATTGAGCAAGAGACTAACATTGTTCAGATGCAAGTATTTCATATTGAGGACAATGCTGAATGCTATGGGGACTGAAATTTGGGAGAGCAGTTGCCTTGGAAGGTGGCCCCACCACCCCAGGCAACAGCTTACCAGAAGGCCTACATTTGCCAGGATAGGGCTGTGTCTGGGAGCTTGGTTGCTCAGCAGACCTGACAGCACGACAAAACTTCCCATTTTGGATGCGTTCTTCATGGACCGATGTTGTGAGATCACCTGAGTTTCACAGGCATGAGCTCCAAAAGAGGTCAGAAAATAGCTCTCTCACTTGGTTCTTCAAGTTTCACTGTGAAGTTATAATATTGTAACACTGCAATTTCCAGTGGTACTTCCTGCTTTAAATAGCAAGCTCAGATGTCAAGGGAGCAACTTAGAAACTGAACAGGAATTTGAGGTTCTGAAAAATATGTTACAAAATCAGTCTTAACTAGTACTATGATTAACAGCTTTGTCAGACAGTACTAACCAGTGTGTGAAACCTGTAATTTAACAAAGTGGAGAGGAGTTGGGAGAGAAATTGCTCAACTAATTTGTAAAAATAAGCTATGCAGAATAAATAATGTAGAATTAATATACACAATTTTGAAAAAGAAAGCTTGTAATCTTTCCTCTTCCACAGCATAGAAAAGAAGACCTATACCTTTTTACAAAGTATACATGTCTGGCTCTATGTAAATAACATCCCTTGAAAAATAATAACACCTATTAATGAATGCTTATATAAAATATTGCCTTATGATTCCAATCCAAAAAACAGTATTGCTAAACATGTAAAAAAAAATGAATCATATTTTGGTGTACTGATTCAAAGAAGTTGGCCAGAGAATTAAGGTGAGTGGCTTTTCAAGCTATTGCTCAAGCTATCATATCAATATGAAATAAATGTAAAAAAAAATCCCATCTTTTATTAACTTAAATTACTCCAACAATATACTGCAAGTAATATAGGTGAAAATTAATCTCACCAAATGCAAGCTATTTTAAATTAGCCAGCTATTGTAAGATAGTTGTCAAGTTTTTCTCCAAAACTTCAGCATCACAAATCTGTCAGTCTTCCACCTGCCAGCTCTGGTTGGACTCCACTATTAAAACACCACAGTTCTTCATGACAATTACTTAACTTTTAAAATTTTCCATTACCAATGAACAATATTGAAGTTTTATCTTACCCTCAGTCTGAGAGTCGGATTTGTACCTCAGTTTTAAAAGTTCTTCATAAAGTCAAGCTTTTGTGCAGAACATATGATAGAATATTATTAGGATATTCAAAGAAGAGATTGTCATTTTGATTATAAAACTTTATGGATTTGAAATACCCTGCTAAAATAGTCACTATTCAGTCCAATAATCATTAATTACACAAACTGTAATGGATTTTGAATACCGAGGAAACATGATAGTACTATTTATTTGGAATTTAAAAGTTTATCAAATGTAGCAAATCAGCAGCACCTTTAAATAGCATATTAATTGGTAAATTCTCATGAAAAGTCATTCACAATGAGCAAATGAGCTAACTTTATCAATATTAACAGAACAGAGTCCTTAGTAAGTAGAGTGTATGAACATATTTTTAGTGGAATGATCCAGATTTCTCTGTGGAATTGCAAAAAATACTTCCATTATTCATAATCTTTTCTAAGGCACATTTTTTCAGGTATAGTGTATGTTTGCCCACATGTAACTTCACCTCATAGGGTTTTTTAGACATCTATCAAAGGTTAGAACAAATCTCCTGCAGATTTTTACCTCCAAGATGGCACACTCTCCTTCTTGGTGGGGCTTCAATTGCCTAAATTTGCTACCTAGCTGTCAAAATCATTAAGAACTTAATTTGATGTGTATTTCAGGATCTCTCTGCCAAATACTTTTAATTTTATATGTCATGTAAATCCATAAAACAGCATGATCTAAAACTCATAACAAACTTATCAATGAATATTTAAATATGCATGCGTTGTGTGGTTTTCAGTTAATTATATAGCAATATTGTCTCATACCTTAATTAAATTAATTATTGATTAGTGCACTTTCCACTGATATTCCATTAACACACAATAACTGTCTCTTTCTATCTGGCTGAAGTTTTAATTAATTAAAATGTGTCTGGAAGTACAAAGTTAAGGAAACAAATTCAACAGAAGAATCATTTAAATTCAAGTGAGTAAGAGCAAAAATGTTAATTAAATTTAAAAAGAAGAATTAGCCATGAAACTACTTTGGCAGTTTAAAGTGATTTATTTAATAAAGGATTTTTGAAGATTACAGTTTTAACAGCAGTAAGAATAAATCTGTGTATGTGGCAATATAGGAGAATACTTGAAGTATTATTGTTATATTTGTAAGACTATATCCTTGCTTTATTTCAGACAGAATCTCTCGTATTTTAAGCAGCAGCATCGATTTATAAATATTTCATTATGACTGTTTATTTTCAAACTGATCAGCTACAAGCTATTTCAATAGGTTGATGCTGTAATTCTCATATGATCTGGCAAATAATTCACAGTGCTTTTATGTTGTCATTAGCTGTCATATTTCTTGAGTTAAATATGAGTCCTGTCAATTGAAAGTCAAGAAGCTGCTTCTAAATTTCGCAATTTCATTAGCAATTGATTCAAATCACTTTCATAAAAGAGTCTGGATTGACATATGAATTGCAGTGGTTCCACAATTTAGTAATTAATTAAGCAGGCTATAAGACTCACATTCAGCTATTTATTAATCTTAAAATTCTTGCTTCATTGTACATGGGTTTCTAATTATTACATGTAAATACTGTATTTATCTTTTCTGAGTTTTGAAAGAAGTTAATTGGTGGGAAAAAAATAAAAACTCTTATTGATTGGTAAAGCTGTTACATCAATAATAATTGTCTATGGGCAGACCTGAAGCAGTGTTGGAACTCTGACAAAGTGGACTGTAAAAGGAAGTCAACATAAAAGAAAATACACACTTATTTTAAAAATAGAAAGTAATGTTTAATGCTTAAGCCCTTTATGGTGCAACAATACAGTTTATACATTGAACCATGAGCTTGGTGCTTGTCTGTATATCTTTCATTTGATATGATACGAAATTTGAATGCAAGAAAACCAAACTTAAATGAAACCCTTTCAGTTGACCTAGTCAGTAAAAAAAAATTGGATGGAATATTGAACATAAGTTCAACCAGAGAAAAGTCATAAATGCAATATACAAGAAAATATCTCGATTATTTGATAGCAACTCACTGACTTGAATAAAGTTTTAAGTTTGAGTAATACAGTATTTTTTTCTTTTTTTTTTTTTTTTTAAGAAAAAATCAATAAATATGGTTCTTCAATTGAATTATTCCAACTTCCCTTTTCTTGAAAGTATGATAGTGTCACAGTGACTCAGCCAAGTGTTGGCAAGTTAGTTTGCTTGGTGTCCATTGTTTTAAAAATATCTACAAAAAGAGAGATTACAGAATTCCTCTTTGCTAATGTTCAGTTCCAGCAATCTTCTCCTAATAATGATGAAAGGCAACATTTTTGTTTGAAGGGTTGTTTTATTCAGATGCTGTAATCAAAGCCCAGGTCCATGCATTCATCATAAACCTATTTTAAGACCTAGTGTTCACTTTATGAAAATGTGATCTCTTCAAAGGAAGGCTGGAGAAGATGAGGGCAATTCCGTTGCATGGTGTAACTCCAGAGATCCATGGAAATACCTTGCCGGAAAGACTAATAAAGGATGAGAATTGCAGAAGCTCTGAAACAGCAGGTCCTCAACAGCAGGTCATAGCTGTATCAGCAGAACCTAAGTCCCAGTAATAGTCCAGAGTACTATCTGCTGAAATTAGATTTTTTTAATCAACTGCTAGAGGCATGTAAGATTGTAAATCCCAAGCCTTTTGGTGTCAGTTATGCTACTAAATGCTTTAAGCACCTTTGAAAATCCCACCTTGCCCTATGCTGTCCATTGGTGTTCTAAAAAACACCATATGTGGTTTAATAACTATAAGCAACCTGAATTTCAGCTTTTCAACTCAAGATGTCTTCTTGAGAGAACAAATTGATTTTGTGGATTATCAATTTTAAGCTCATGAAGAGCATAGGTAGAGGTTCCTAGCAGTTTGGGGATCTTCACAGTTAAGTAAGGCTATGCTGAACAGGCTTACCTGTCCAGGACTGAGGTCATATGGCAGCACTGATTTATTACTGTACCATTTTTGGAGCAGAGCTGGAAAAGCTGCAGTGAACTAGGTGTCTCAGCATTTGTGCTCACTGTACTCTTGCAATGACATGGTTGACACAGCTTTACACATCTCTAGCATTTCATAGCCAGTGACAAAGTCAAAGTGAAAACTTTAGGGCCTATTGTTTTCAAGACATTAAAATTATTGGAATGGAGATATCAAATCAACTTGTCTTCACAGTCAAAAACTTTCACTTGCACTCCTTTACATCTACCTCCTAAGCGAATCCAACATTAACCAGGCTCACTACACTTCATTGCAATTTTGCATAGTATTGTATTTTACAGCCTTAGGGAATGCACAGAAATAAATTCAGGCGCTCTTAGAATTGCAATAATTAAGTTTGCTTGAAAACAAAAGGTATAAATTAATAGGATTCGAAACATCACAAATAGCTACATCTGGTTAGCTTCGGGTGTCATTACACAGTGCCATTGCCCACAAAATTGTTACTTCCACTGGATACATCCCATGAGAATAATACAGCAGTTTCATTTAATTGGTCTATATACATTATTCATGTGACTCTGTGATAATTCTGGATTCATTAGAGGGGAAGGGGCAGCAGGTTTCCTTACTAAAGAACACACAATGCTGTACTTAAAACACCCTTCTAAACAGGAGAGATCACAGGAGTTGTGAAAAAGAAAGAATTGGCAAATATTTTAGGGAAGAATAATAAAGAATAATTTGATTTCTTATGGCACTTCTGAAGGTAATGAAAATGTGATATCAAGCTTTAGTACAGCCTAGGACCTCCAAAGACTGGCATTACATTTGTTAGATGCTTGTATTCTGAAAGGACTGATGACGATTCCATTGCTGTGCATCCTCTTTTCCCCATAGAGAGCTTCAAAGATACTGGTAGGACATCATAACACCATGTGCCACATCTATTGCCAGGTGGAGAGACCTCCATTTGATGGAGGAGGTACAAGTGACACCAAAGAAAGTTTCAAGAATCAGCACTTTGTTGTTTTCCAGTAAGAACTTTTATACCCCTTACCTTACATGCATTCCAGCTGTGCACCCTGTCTACCCTTCTGTGGTTGGTCAGGTAGCATTCCATGTTTCTTTGCCTTCAATACTGTTCACATGTCCTACATAGTTGTAGCCTATGAGGGATGAGGCTCAGCCGTGGCCTCATTCCCAATCACAACAAACTGTGTGCCTACATCCATAAGAAATATGCAGGAGACCAATAAATATCCTGTAAGTCATACTAACTCTACTTGATTTTGTAAACAAATCTTAGCATGTCAGACAAACAGAAATGGAAATTATAGTGGTATAAAGTCCATATAGCCCCAAAGATGCATTTTCAAATTTATTAAAATACAGAAGAAACAAGATTGGGGCTAGAGACCATCTTGTTGGTCCTTATGTCTAAAAAAACCCTAAGTCTGTTAGTCTGAATATTGTTTAAGCAAATTACAGTGGGTTTTTTCACAGCTTTGAGAAATCACATTCATGAGCTGTTACTCCAACTACTTCAAAGTAAATGCTTTTTCCTTTTGATTAAAATACAATATTGCACAGTCCTTTACACAAACTTGCCATGAATATTTTAGTATACGATTTTACAGCTAACATGGACATGTGATCTACTGAGGAAAGTGCAAGATTAATGCACACCTACATGCCTTATTCAGAAGCATTTCAAATGAGTCTGCAACTTGCACACAATGATCAAACACCAGCAAGAATTAGAACACACTCTGGTTGTCATAAAATGAACTGATTGTCATCTAAATGAGATTTGGATTTATAAGATGGCATTAATAATGAAATACTTTCTGCATTCCAATATAAACAGATATTTAGATCACAGATGGTAATCGCCTTAACTGTTACAGTCAATTGAGTGAATAATGCAATCTATAACAGGGTTCACAGATGAAATGGAATTTGTAGTTGTTAATTTTTACGAAGAAGTCAAAGAAGACTTGCATGTCAAAAAAAATGCAATAAAAACAATGTCTCCTATTTCCTCTCTGTTTTAATTCATGTTCACATAATAAAATAGAAAAACATGTTAGGTTTAATGGTGAAAGGAGACATGGAGAAGTGATTTGAAGTCAGATTGTGCACTAAGAGTTATGAGATACACATTCTCATCTGCAATGTAAAACAGACTTAGCTCTATTTACTCTCACTGTCAGCATAATCAATAAATAACATTTTCCATGACATAATGCGGTGAACTGCAAGACAGTGTCAGCAAAGGCACTTTTCCTTTCCTTGCCGACAGATGTATCTACTCTGCTCTGTGGTAGAACACACAGAAAAAATTTTAAAGACTGCTACATCCCAACAGAAAATGCAAAAAGCCCATCATAAAATTCTAAGGAAATGTCTGTTCTCTAAACTGCATGGTGCATAGATATAGCCAAAACAATCGCCAAACATATTCTTTCACAACAAAAAAAAAAAAAAAAATTCAAAGTGTTACCCAAATTTTCTAGTGAGACTACAAGTAGTTAATCTGAGCAGTTTTTTTCTTTATAAGTTTAGAATATGAAAAGGTATTGAAAATATTCTTAAACAGAATTGCAAAGAGAGCAGAAAAAAACCCCAGGCAATTTAATAGGAAACACAGAAACAGAGTGGAGAAGTTGCAAAAGAAATTGATCAATGTAGTAATGAGATATTTAAATTAATAAATCAAACTCCAGACTTGATCCTCATTTTGGTGTGCCTGTTAGTTTTTCACATTGACCCAAGAGAGGAAAGTCAACCCACAAATGCTGTCACAAGACTTATGCTTATTCTTGCTTTAAAAGCAGTTACAGCATATCCTTGACAACTTTGAAGATTGTTCTGTCAGGAATATCGTAAGAATTCCTCCTTTAAGAACAAAGGTTGTGTACATATCTAGATATAGATATAGATGATAGAGAAATAGATATAGATATAACTATATAGATAGATATCTATCTTAATGTAAAGAAGAATGTGATTCTCTAGTCTGTAGCTACAGCCACAGCTGTGGACATTCTGCTAAACTTTAAATACCTGCTCCCATCACCCAGGGTTCTGAGCTGTGTCACACCTACCATGTGTGCTGGAAACTTCCAGAACACAACTGCTGTTTTCTGAGTCCACTCCTGTTCATTTTCAGGACACCTGTTGGTATGGTAATAACTTAGGTTTAAACAACCAAATGCAGAAAGACTAGAGTTTGTAAGGTGTCCTGCTGAATGAAAAACAATAGTGTGCTCTCCCCAATAACAAATGAAAAGTAGCTTGAAGGGCAGTGTCATAAAAGCATGAGCTGAACTTCAGCCGAGATGCTGGCTGCAAAGTCCTGCATAAGATTTTATGAGTGAATAACAGTTTATGTTATCCCTCTACATAAGGGGAAAATGTACCTAAAGGAAAATATAAAGTGTAATGTAAGAATCAAAAAACTTGGGGAACAAAAGTAGCAAAGAGACAAAAGTAAAGTTCTATATAGTAACAATTTTTTATTGTTATGAATTATATGCAATGATAATGTATGATTCCGAATGGCACAGGGAGAAATAGATCCATTCCCTAATGTTGCCTAAAATGATTTTCCACTGCAATGTTAATTATGGCAGATCAGATAGAGCCACAAACAATAAATTTTTTATATCCTGTCCTTAAAAAGCTAACCAACCAAAAAGAAACCCCAATCCACTGTCCAGCTACCCTTAGTTATGCTAGAAAAGTTACGTTTTCAATGAAAAATTCAGAGGAATGATGTTAATATTCGTGTTCTCGAGGATCTTCACCTAACTACTAACAGATTTATATTTTACCAATTGACTTCAACAGAAATTTCTTTGAGAAAGTCTTATTTTCTGTGACTGTTATGTGAAGCACAATTAATATAGAATAACAATGATAACAGCCTGGAAAATATTTGGAAGAGCTGAGGCTTCTTTGTGCTGCACAATAGGATTCCCTGATGTGAAGTATTCTTATGTTTTTCCTTCATCAGAAGTACAATAGAACAGAAGTGAAGAGATCCACAAAAGGGAAATAGAGAAGCATGATGGGACATACATCTATTGAAAACTGGGAAATGTCATAGTTTTTCAGTTTGAAAAAGTTGGATAGCTACAGGATACTTGAAAACCAACACAACTGCAAACAGCAAAATGAAAAATGATCAGATTTCAATTTGAGAATATTTAGTGTGCTGCTAAGAGTAACAAGAGGAAACATAATAAAAGAAAATTCAAAACCAATTAAATAAGATACTTTATGCACAAGACACAGCTGGCATATTTTTATATTTCATATATGGTGAAGTACAAGTAAAAATTTTAATCTTGGCTTAAAGAATCTTTTAATGCTACCAGACAAGCAATTGGAAATTCTGATTGAAAAATTGTTTACTCTGGTTTCAGCGAGCAACTATATTCCTGCCAGAAAAGATAGCATATATTGTGACTGTTGAAGTCTCACCTGAAAAAAAATTGTTACAGGAGTTGGCCACCATCAAGAAGCTCTTCAAATTGAAACTATTCATTCCAGTTAATGCAAGTCTGGGCACACCACAAGAGGGATTTATTTTGCAAAACCTCTGTGTTGAATATTCTGGCCTTGTGAAACTACGTATTGCAAACAGAAAAAACGATCTTAAATAACTACTGAAATTACAGTAAGTTGTCCACTGCCATGTGAGTAAAAACTTATACATTATTTTACAAATTCTTTCTCCAATTTGGTTTTAGATGCATAAACCCAACCTGCAACAGTCTGACTGCAGATGCGATCTGTGTATGTCTTATCGCAAAGAGAAATTTCGTAGTATCTAGTGGCCTATTTTTCATTCTCACCATTTTTATAATGGCACAAAAACTTGGACATAGTATGTCTGATCATGCTGATCCCTGACAACATGGAACAACCCATGAATACATGGCATAACAGCAGTTTCTTAAGGCTATTCTAAGATGGAGCTAAGATATAGCAAGCTGAATCATGAAAAGCAAGATATATAATCAATACAAGAGCTGTCTCAAATAAAATTGACTTTTTGAACACACTTTTTGAACTTGTGTGTGTGTGCACACGTGTGTGTGTGTGTGTTAAGACTTGCAATTCATGTTCATTGAAGACAAGTTCACAGCTTGATTGTAGGAAAAATCACCTCATCTTCTTCCAGACTCATTCAGATTCAAGGCAGCAGCTGGTCTACTTGCAGTAGAAAAGGGTCCTGGTTTATTCTCCTTTACAGCTCAGCCATCCTGACACCAACCATTCCTTGACTCTGCCTGCAGCAGCTCCTGATGTAGGTTTTCCTTGCAGCCCCTGACTGCTGGGTATTTCTTGCTAAACTCTGACTGCAGGGATCAGTTTGCAGATTCTGACTGCAGGGTTTTACCCAGCTAGACTGTGGCTGCAGGTTCCAACAACAGCTCTAACTGCAGACTCAGACTGACCTCATAGCAGTGATTCTCTCTCCCCAGGATCCTTCTTCTTTATGATTCTCTTATTCCTTCTTCCTCTATGTTCCTCCTCCTTCAGGATTCTCCCCTCACTAGCTAACCCACTTCCTTTTATCACACTTATCTTCATTTCTATTCCCTTCTCCTACAATGAAGAAACCATTCCTTTTGTCTCAATCAAACAACTTCTATGTAATAGAACCAAGTATACCCCTGCACCTTTCAAAGTCAAAAAAATGAAGGCATTTCTTCCTTACCATGTCAGACCCTGACTAATTCCAGAGCTTACTCACTGCATTTGCTAAGTAATGTTAAACTACGGCTATCCAGAATTTTCATTGTCACAACAGAGGACTAGGATGTTCCAAGCAAATAAAAAAAAAACAAAGCTCAGAATGTGAACCTGACAAATATTTTCTAAGCCAGAATTCTTTGTATAAAGTTAGTCTGGCTCAAGTAGAGAGCATATTCTAAACCAAAAAATTTTCTTATATGTGAACATTTCCCATGTTAGGAAAGATCCTGAGGGCCAACAAGAAATAACTAAAAATGCAAATATAGGAGCATGTATCCTGCCTCTCTCTTCTGAAAAGAATTTGGAACATTCTTTATTTGTGAACTATTTATTCCTCTTCCTTAAAATGGAAAGGTAATCATAGCCATAATCATCTCTGACCATAGTGCAGCATGTGAAATAGTTAGTGGGAAAAACCTTAGTTGTATTTTTTCTTCTAGATTATGTTACTGGAAAACCTTCCTAGTTTATGTTCTGAGATATAAATCTGTCAAAGACTGTGATTTTTGCACTTCTTTCTCAAAGGCAAATGCCACAAAGAGCATTCAGTAGCCTGTATTGTGAATGAAGTGCTAAGACACTCTGACAATACCTCAGACAACTTAGAATCAAAGCAGAAATATTAATGACTCTGTGATCAGATAAAAACTAATTGCAGTGTGTGGGGAAATATTACTCAGTACTTCCTCAAATACTGTGAAAGGCATTATTCATTTCATTATTTATTAGGTTAAACAAGAAAGTCAATAAGAAACTTCTGTCAATAACCTAAACTATTAGCTGATGATTGGATGATTGTGTATTGGATTGAATGGAGAGAAATGGAAAACTAATGCAGCTGAGCACTGATTTCAACATCTCCTTCGGTCAGATTTCTTATAATACATCTTAGGCCTGAGTAGCCTTGCAACACTTAAGATGAAGAGTGAAGGGTAAAACAGAAATAATTCTTAATTTTCAAATAAAACCCCCTTTTCGTTAAGTGCTACTTCTATGGCACCATTCTTTCATTTGCTGCCCATGGCCCCTAGATAAGAGCTCAGCCTGTATTGACATGTTTTCAAACAGTATTTCCCAATTACTAAGCTGTGTATGAAAGATGATTCTTCACGTAAAAAACTTTGAAGATTTTCCTTTCTTCTCATCAAAAATCAATGTACAGGAAATTGTTCAAATTTGTCAGAATAACCACTTCTGTTGCAGCTTAATCATTAGACCTAGCCTGCAAGACAGCCTGCTATACTACCTTTTCTGAGGAAACAGCTATCGTGTCTTCTAACCTGTTAGAATCTCTTCTTTCATATCAGTGGCTCTTTTTTACTCTTTTTTTTTTTTGCCTAAATCGCTGCTGGAACCATGCTTGTTTCAACCAAATGTGGTGTACTAAGAAACTAATTTCTAGAGACAGTAAAGATCACACACTCAATATACCAAACACAAGAAGGAAATGGCTGAGAAAAATATGCTTGCACTGAACAAGTGAGAATTTAGAATCGTGAGCTGTGAGATATGTCTTCCACTTGCCATTACCCTAGAGCTACAAGGAAAGAGGGAAAAATATTAGTTACAGGCTGCTACACTTTCAACATGATGAAGAAAATGTTTCATATATCACCTAACCCTCCTCTCTCCAAAATACTGTTTTTTCTTATGGATATATGTCTCAAGTATGAGGGTTTTTTTTTCCCTATCTTGGTTTTCTTATTTCTTTCTTCAACCAGAATCATCCTAAATTACTTGCAAGATACCTAACTCAAAGAGCAAATATTAGAAAAGAGAACAAACAAAATAAATAGTGGCACGTCCTTCCTTCAAAGAAAAGAAGCTACCTGAGCCATAAGATATCAAATCAAGGCAGGAAAGTACCCTAAGCAACCACAGCCCTTCTGCTGCTGCTGGCCAAGCTACACAGAACTACATGTAAACTTTGTAAGTCTAATGAATCATCAGTGATTAATATTATTGAGGTGGAATGTACTTCATTGAAATATTCAGTGTCTCATATCAGTGTCACACACCAGAGCATTAATGGGATCAAGATGCAACAATAATTGTTTCCATGACAATGCAGCACATGCTTTCAGCAGCACCTCCCTGGGTAAACAGTAATCCTTCAGAAAAACAAGAAGGTCATTACAGCAACTTGTCAAATCAATGCAGAGAGTGTCTGAGCCGATTAAGGCATCTTCTCTCAGCTCTGACATGGTGTCAATAGTACTGGGCCACTAGTGCTCAGTCAGATGACTGAAGTGAAATGCCCATCAGTCAGGGAGCTGAGGTGGACTAATGATTCCCTGTGCTGCCTATTAGAACTACATGACAACTCAATCCTGTTTGCTTAAAAAAAAAAGAAAAAAAAGAAGTGACCTTGTTGCTTTGTTTGAAGCTGAATTAAATTGACAACAGCAGCTAATCTTTACCTAGGGCGATTAACAGAATTAAAGTACAACAACAAAGGCACACAAGGTTTTATGCTTTATATTCTTAGTTTGATAAAGCTTGCAGTCTACCAGGGTCTTTACAATCAAGTACATTGTAAACATGTATTCCAAGCCATGCTATATTTGAATGGATTTGAATTAATCTGTTTGTAAGAGGACACTATTTTGAGTGAGTAAATGTGCAGGGACAAGGCATGGTCTAAATACAGTAATAATCAGCCAGTGGTTTAAAAAAAAAAAAAATGAAAAACACAACTGAAAGAAATTTCCAATGGAAATGTTTAAGGGGAAAAAACTACACATGTAGGTGCTACGCCAGGTAAGGAAAGGATATAGTCAAGAAGAACATTACTTTAAAAATGCTCTAGAGCTGTAGCTTTTAGTGTGAATTCCCTGTGTCACAGTATGTTCTCCAAAATGCAGAACTACAGTATGAACCTTACTGTTTTACAGCTGTCATGAAAATATTTAACAAATATTCAGTATAAAGCAAACAAGTACAAGCATGTAGGTATACATGATTTTCACCTGAGGCCATTCTAAAATGATAAGCTTGATGAAAGTCCTCATGTCCACATCATGTTTCTCAGCAGTTTATCAGTTTACATTACTGACCTACTCAATCAAGAGGAAAACAGAAGTGACGAGGAGAAAAGAAGGATCCTGGGCAGAATGTTTTATCTATGTTAAAGAGAAAAGCTAAGCTGTTAGTTAAACTGAGAGTTTATCTTTTTTTACTCCTTTCATTCATACATTTTCTTAAAGGTGTACTTTTTACCCACAACAAGAAAGTTGATTTGACTTTAAGCCGTGAGGTTTCTGAGAAATATGTACCAAACCATTGAGCCTGAGCTTTGGATTGCACCAAGGAAAAAGACAAAGAAATGTGCAGCTGCCCAAATTCTTTTCACTGAAGCCTCAAAACCCAGCAAAGCCACAGTTAATTGATGTTGTTGGACTTTGAAACAAAACATCAGTTCAAGAGCATACATCAGATGATGTGAATAAGGTTCAAATTTTCTACAGAAAATCTACAATAAAAAATGATACAAAGCCTGTAGAAAACCTGCTGCAGAGCAACAAGCATGATGAGGACAAAGGGGATTTATGTTTACCAAGACATAAGTCATTGGAAGGACTAAATAGCTCAAGGGACTGGTACTGAGTTTGAAAGCTTTTCACCTCTTAGTATCAAACTCAAATCTAGCCCCAAGGTGTAGCTATTGAAGGTCATTATCATCCAGTGGCTGTTCAATACTGTGAAAACAGCCCAATTCTCACTGGACAGGGAGTCACATTTCAAAGACAGCTGCATTTCTGAGGTTCATTAGAACCCATAATTTTGGTTTCAGCATAGAGCACTTTATCAGCTGCTGAGCATCATGCCTTCAAGAGGCTGACAGATCAGACAGGGAAAGTTTGCAGGGCTGCCACCGTGATAGCCGTGCTGCATGCAACAGAGACTTTTATCACTATGTCTCAAATCTAACAGGCTTTGAACTGTAACTGCACAAGTTAGAAAATATAGAATACATTTAAATATTTCAGTTCTTGATTCTGGTTTTATTCAAAAGGCAGTGAGAATTTTAAAACAGTGGCTCACTCACACAATCTCAAATAGCAAAAGACAAGCTTTAAGGGTGAATTTCCACCAGTATTTGCAGTGAAAGCAAGCCTTAGACAGGGAATATGCAAGCTTAGACTTCCTCTTGAAGTTGTCATTCTGGGTTCTAAACCATTTATTACTGGTGTATCATATGTAGTCACATGTGCAATGCTTGCTTTAGTTCTTTCAATACTAATTTTTATATTGTGTATTTCTCCACACCAGCTGACAATTGCACTCTTATCTTGGTTAGTTTACGTTGCACAAAAAGTTCACATCAGAGTTCAGTTTTACATAATTTCGTAAAGCACATACATGTCAGTAAATCTCTGTAGTTTGCTTTCAAGTAAAGTAAAACACTGTTATTTCAGAAAAAATTAACTTTGTAGCATGGAATTTCCAGTGATATAGATAACTATATATTATTATTTTCATGCTTTGTATAGAAGATTCTCTGGATAGAATCACAGGAGTTTACAATACCCTGCCCCTGGTGTTCTAGCATGCTCTGCTGAAGTTTGACAAAGTACAGGTAACCTATTCCCTTTGTTCCTGATGGCAGCCTGGGTAATAGGTACTAGATCTATACAACCCAATAGCAAGAATTAAGAAGTATTAAGATCTTCCACAAGGGAATGATTTAATTGTCGGTTGTTAATCAAGCTGACCATGTTTCACTAATCTTGAATTACTTGTAATCTGACAGTACATGCACACATGAGAAAGAACATTGAAGAAAGAAAGGATTTTATATATTAATTCTCAAATGTGACTAAGAGCTCTCTCATTTTATATGATGATTGAAACTCCATTTCAAGTTAGCCAAAAAATAATGAGGTAAAATGATCTATTTCTACATGCAAATTAAATCTGATGGGATGGTAGGCCATTCTAAAAAAGAAAATTCCAACAACTGGAAAAAGAAAGCTGATTTTCCTAAAATTAGGTGGTATTTTCCATTTAGCAGGAGCTTCTAGAAGACAGAAACTTTTATTTGTGATACTATACAGATCTTGAAACACAATTAGGAAGAGGCATTTCTTTCAGGTTTCTAAAAAGCATAGATAACATCAAAATTGAGTCATTTCCTGATTGTTAGGCGGGTAGTTCATAATCATCAGTGATGACAATTACTGTCTCTGTCATGAGATAATATCTAACTTTAATTTAAATGTTACCATCACCAACTAGAAGAATTAGTGAGAAAAGATATAGATTTTCTGACATTTGTGTGTAGGTAAAGGTTTCTGTAATTGCTAAACTATCCCCTCATACATCAAGCAAACTAAAAACAAAGGAAGTTCTAAAGAACACTTGTTGAAGAGTTTTGTGAGCAGTGTATCTCTTGGCATGATGCTTTACAAATGTCTATTTAAAGTTCTTGCTGAAGTATTGCTGCTAATTAAAATATTAAAATTAATTTAAAAAATCTGTAGTACATAATTCCTTCAAAGCCACAAATGCTATATTAAGGGTGATAGCTTATTTTAACAAAAATAAATATCCTGGAGACTACAGTCTCAGGCCTTTGTTGGGTAAATCTAGAATTATTTCTTCAGTGTAAAGAAAGCGTACTTTATTTTGAAGCAGAATTTGAGGATATTTGCATACGTCATCTCTAAAATCTTGAATTTACTCTGGAGGTTTAAATATTCTAAGTAAAAATCATAGGATCACAGAAGGGGCCAGGTTGGAAGGGATCACAGGGGGTGAGTCTGGTCCCACCTCCCTGCTCAGGCAGGGCCATCCCAGTGCACACCACACAGGAATGTGTCCAGACTGTTCTGGAATATCTCCAGTCGGGGAGACTCCACAGCCTCTCTGAGCAGTCTGTTCCAATATATCATCACTTGCACATTAGAGAAATTCTTCCTCACATTCACGTGGAACTTCCTGGGCATCAGTTTCTGCCCATCACCTCTTGTGCCATTGCCCAGCACCACTGAGCGCAGGCTGGCTCCATTTCCTGATCCTCCGTTCAGACACGTAGAGGCACTGATAAGCTCCCCTCTAAGCTGTCCCTTCTTGAGGCTGGACAGGCCCAGTTCCCTCAGTCCAACCTTGTAAGAGACACTTTAATCCATCTTCATCACCCTCTGCTGGACCTGCTCCAGGAGCTCCAAGTCTCTCATGTACTGAGGAGTCCAGAACTGGACACAACATTCCAGATGCACCTCACCTGGGCAGAGTAGAGGAGCAGGATCAATTCCCTTGGCCTGTCAACAAGGTTCTTCCTCATATCCTGAGGATACTCTTGGCCTTCTTGCCCACCATGATACACAGCCTGTTTCCCACTAGGACCCTCAGAGCTGCTTCCCAGAAAATCAGCCCCCTAGCTGTCCTGGTCCATGGAGTTATTCTTTCCCAGGTGCGTGATCCTGCACTCATCTTTGTTGAATTTCAAATGATTCTTCTCTTCCCATCTGTCCAAATTTTCAAGGTCCTTCTGAGGTGCTGCACAGACCTCTGGGGTGTTGGCCACTCCTCCCAGCTTTGTGTAGTCAGTGAATTTGCTGAGGAGGCTTCTGTCCTTTCATCCAAGTCATTGCTAAATAAATTAAACCATACCTGACTCAGTATTGAACCTTGGGGTACACCAGTAGTGACAGGCATCCAGTTAGACCCTGTACAACTGATTACAACTTTCTGAGATTTGCTGTTCAGTTCTCAATCATTTTGAGTATATTATTGCTTCAGAAACCCCAACTCTAGGCTTATATTTCAAACATGTCAGTCTGTACCTTGAAGTCACAGAACAAGGTCTCTAAACATTCATTTTCTTTTTTCATGGATAAATGTCTATGTGTGTGTAAGCATTTAATAATCTCTTTTACACTGATTCTCTATAACAAAGAGATTTTTTCAACAAGTAGGTTTTTTTTGGTTTTTTTTTTAAAGTAACTTACAAAATTTTCAGAATATCCTTTCAGGAAACTTGCAAAAAAGAGCAAACAAGACAAAGAAGTAGCCCAAAGCTTTTTTCAACTTGATATTTAACCTGACTCCATATTAACTATACAGTGTCTAATGAAAGGTAGCTGGATGCTACATGTAGCCACTTCGAAAAAACCCTCAAAAACTGAACTTTAGGAATAATAAGATTTATTGTCATTGTCTTGGCAGAGTATACATTAAACTTCAAATGAAATATTTGTTTTTCATTAAAAAAGTGGAAATCATACCTGATATATTTTGATATTTCTTAGTATGACATAATCATCAGTTTGCTTTGTGTTGAGATTTGGTTGGTTAATTGGTTTTGGTTTGTTTTTTGGGTTTTTTTTTTTCAGCAATGGTCTTTATGTGATCAAAAGCTACAGCCAGTAAGTGTATGTAGCCAAACAGAACCCTTCAAGAAGGACATATCTGTCCTGACCCCTTCCTGTGCGGGGTGTGTGAGCTTATCAGCAGTACCGGGGCCATTGCAGAAGAGTCCTGCAGTGTGAACAGGTGAACAATCTCCCTTCACTGGTGGCTGAGCTTAGGGAGGAGATTGAAAGACTAAGGAGTATTAGGGAAAGAGAAAGGGAAATAGACTGGCGGAGTTCCACCCTTTCATCCTTGATGGAGGCCCACCAGGAGTCAGATTGCTCCCCTGCCTCCCACTGTCAGGCAGTAGGACACCTGGTGGATGAAGGGGAGTGGAAATGGATTCCCACCTGGGCACGTAATAAAAATTCCTCCTGACCCCCATCATCTTCCCAGGAGTCACTTCAGAATGAGGCCCTGGATGAGGGTCAGCCAGATAGCATAGAAGAAAATTATCTGTCCAGTGAACCTCCCAGTTACACTTTGTCTGCTGGATGGATCACTACTTCTAATATTAAAAAGAAAAGAAGGGTAGTTGTAGTGGGTGACTCCTTTCTGAGGGGAACAGATGGCCCCATATATCAACTGGACCCATCCCACAGGGAGGTCTGCTGCCTCCCTGGGGCCTGTGTACAAGATATTCTGAAAGACTCCCTGGGTTCATTCAGCCCTCTGATTATTACCCACTGCTGATACTCCAGGCTGGAAATGATGAGATTGAAAAGAGGATAGTTTGGGCAATTAAAAAGGACTTCAGGGCACTGGGTCAAGTAGTTGATAGGACAGGAGCACAGATAGTGTTTTGTCCAGTCCATTTGATGGCAGAGACAAATGATGAAAGGAATAGGAGAGGCCACACTATCAACAAGTGGCTCAAGGGTTGGTGTCATTGGCAGAATTTTGGGTTCTTTGATCATGGGGCATATTTTGTGTCATCTGGCCTGTTGGAACTGGATGGGCTCCATCTCTCTGTTAAGGGCAGAAGATTTTTAGCTCATGAACTGGTGGAACTCACTGAGAGGGCTTTAAACTAGGTTTGAAGGGGGAAAGGGATGCATCTGGGCTCTCCAGAAGCAGGCCCAAGGGTGGTAGACCAGAGTTATCAGTGATATAAAAGAAGCAGCCCAGCTGAAGTGCATGTACACTAATGCAGCATGGGTAACAAACAAGAAAAGCTGGAGGGCATGGTGCAACAGAAAAGCCATGATGTAGTTCCCATCATAGAAACCTGGTGGGATGACTCACATAGCTGGAGCACTAGATGGCTACACGCTCTTCAGAAGAGACAGGAATGGAAGAAGAGGTGGAGGGGTGGCCCTTTATATTAGGGAGACTTTTGTTGCCATGGGTATTGAAAACAATGATGATGAATTTGAATGCCTATGGGTAAGAATTCAGGGGAAGGCCAGCAAGGCTGACATGCTACTGGGAGTTTGTTATTGTCCAGCCAACCAGGAAGAAGAGGTGGAGAACTTATTCTACAAGCAGCTGGAGGAAGTTTCAGGTTCAACAGCCCTTGTTCTTGTAGGTGACTTAACCTACCAGACATCTGCTGGGAGCTTAACACAGCAGAAAAGAGGCAGTCCAGGGGATTCTGTGTGTGATTCTGTGTGATCCTGGTTTTAGACACTAATCAACAAAACAAGGATAACACATAAAAGTCTCTTATGCTGATGAAGGTGTATCTTCATCCTTTACAGCTTCCAGCTTTGCTTAGAGGAGAGCATCAGCTGGTGAAATGGTTTAGACAACTAAGTACTGTCTCATGGATTAATTTGGACTCTGTTTTCATGACTACCACTGCTGCTTACTGACATGCAATAAGAAGGAAAGATCATCTCAGTAATTTTTATTATTAAAATGCTTTGAGCTATGTTGTCTGACACCCAAAATGGGGCTCATCAGCATTAGAACAATGTTGAAGTTTCACACAATGCCAGGTTACTTCCTTAAAATATGGCTAATGCTCCTGACTAATTTCAACACTGTGAAGTACTTGGTAGGAATGAGTGGTGGTGTGCTTCCAAGAGCAATTATTTTACTAATTCTACTTCATAGAAAAATGGTAGTTCTAATGAATCTTATAAAACCAGAAGTCCTAGAAAGGAAATTTACCCACACATCTGTTTTCATGAGTTCTTCTGAGCACAGATTCAAATACAAGGTTAATGTCTTTTGTGGAAACAGAATATAAATTACATTATATGTCAACAATGAGTGAAAAGATCGCTGGAAGTGGAGATCAACCTATGAGTTTATGAAAAGGGATGATAAAAGGAACACTTCACACTTATAAATTGTCTTCAGACTGTTATAGGCAATAAAAAAATAATTTTTTTTTAAAGGGAGACTCAAATTTCTGTGAATCTTCAAGAGTTCTGCTTCTGTTTTACAAATGTGTACTTACAGAAATTGTATTGTCTCTGTTATGTATGCATACTAGGGACATAGACCTATTGTTAAAAAAACTAAAAGTGAAGTCATTAAGGTCATAAGAACTTTCTGAATATGTCAGCTTCAAATGCTGTTGTACAAATTCTATTCTCCCTAATAAATGCTCTCATACTCCCATAGGATGTGATGTAATGGACAATAGTGTTCATGCCCATAAAATCATGTAGCCCAATGGGAATCATAACAGAGAACTTGTAAGCATCGGCAAGGTTTTGAATGACTGTAATTAAGTAACATACTTCTCCTCTTGTGTTCCACCATGACAGCTGGGGTCAGCTGCAACACTTGAGTCCCTAAATGTAAATGTCAGGGGATGTTGACAGCAAATTCTTAGCAAAAGCCCTTCACCTCTGGAATTTACTTCTCCTATAATAGCTTTGATAGAGCCCAGATCAGTTGACAATCAAGATGTAGAGCAAGACCTTTTCATTAATACTTCCCAAAAGAGTCATAAAGTTGCATTTTAATATGCTATTTTGACTAATTAGTTCATTAATTAACTAAATTAAATATGAAACCATATTCTGAATTCCCACATTTTTAGACATGAAATACATGACTAGAAACATTTTTTTCTTTTTTTTTTCAAATCCATCAAAAATCTCTGAGAGAAGTTGTATATTAAGAAGTTGAATGGAAGAATGACTGAAAACACAACAGACACACAATGTTTACATCTGTAATGAGAAAAGCAAAGAAAATGTACAGTAATGAGGGGTAATTTAGAGAATAATCAAAGTAATATTGTAATGACTACAACCAGCATATCATGCCTGAAGGGAAATATCCTGAAGGGATATCTTGCCTAAAGGGATACGGTCTATAGCACAAAAGCTTGGAGCCATTGAAACCCCTAGAGAAAGATGATAATGGCTGTACATAAAGTATAATTTATTTACAATTTGAGGAAGGCTTCCATCAAGTCCCTAATGACAGGCTCACTAGTTACATTAAAAGCTGTGCTGATTCTGATAAAGGCATGAAGTCAATAAAGTAGGCAAAAGGAATCTGTAGTACAAGGAGAAAATGGATGTTGCTTACTAGGCAAGAATAGAAATAGAAACCTGGATAGCAACATAGAGTTAAAAAATACATATTAAAAGAACTCTCAATACATGATCTCATGACAGCAGACAGATTGCAGTGACTACTAATAAGGAAGCATGATCTAATGTGGATCTAACAGCTCTATTATCTGGGAGATATTGAGAGACCATTACAGAGATCCATTTTCTAGTATTTTATTCTCACTCATTCTTTTCTTATGCTTTTAACTCTTTGTGGAAAAGGGAAATTGAAGGGCTTTTTAGGTGTAGAATCTTCTAGCTATCTTTTGCAGTGCCTCTGGATAAATGAGACATCTTTACATAAATACATTTGAAAGGATAAAAGAAGGAGACATTTTAAAATAACTGAAAAGGACAATATACTACATGGAATAAATACAAATGACAGAAAAGTGAAAAATAGTGTGTGAAAATTATTTTCATTAGAAATTAGTCTTCTGACTTTCAGCAATATAAATCTGGAGATAATCCACTGGTGTAAAACTAGTGAATATAAAGGAAATCACCACCAAGAAAATCCACATTTGGAAAAGGCTGCTACAATATCAAGAGAAAAACTTTGCCACAGGATTCATGAAAATTTGTAGACTTCATATTAATTTGTGCTTATTTCCTGTCACATTTGTGGTTGTTTTAAATAATGTGACTTTTGGTGAGGGGGGAAAAAGCCAGCCATGCGCCTTGGGAGTGAGTTTTTTCTGTGGGGAGCTGCTAGCAGCTTCCTCCACACCTGGCAAAACCAATCTTTGGCTAGCTCTGAGAATAGGCACATTGCTAAGCCAATTAGAAAAGCTGGTAATGCCTCTATGATAACATATTTCAGAAGGAAAAAACTGTGAGAAGCTCTCTTTCTCCCCACTCTCTAAGGGGGCATGGGGGTGAGGGGGCTGTTGAGGCCCTTCCTGGAGAGCCAGGACCCTTTCCCAGAGGGTCTCACTGGACGCCATCCCACTGTGGCTGCAGGGGACCACCCTGGCACTGCATCCAACCATGCAGCAGGGACCAGCACCAGGAGCAGCCCTGCATCCATCCCAGTCCAGGAACAGCCATGGGGCCAGGACCGTGCGGCCGAAATCAATGCAGATGGGGCAGCACCGAGCGGCCGGGATTCTCTTGGCGTGGCTTGCAATGGACTCTGCTCAGCCACTTTTAGCCAGCCATGCTGCAGACAGAAGGACAAAAATGGCAGCAGCAGCTTTTCTTTTCTTTTCTAGGCATCCCGCTTGAAGAAAAGTGCTGAGCAGAGCTGGCGGCTGGTACGGGTGCATGGTGTCAGCAGAGAACACGTGCCCAGCAGAGAGAGGCACGGTGAGCAATTTTCCCAATGCAGAACCTGGATGGCATCAACCCTTCAGTGCTGCAGAACTCTGTAAAATAAACGGTTTCCATTGAGAAAGCTGGATAACAAATGAACCTGTAAACACCAGTTCTCAGAGAATTGATCAGAGAAAAAGACTGGTCAGAGTCAGAGAAGAAGAAAAGGTGAAGACGTGAGGAGAACAACCTGGTGATATTAAGGTCGGTGCAAAAGAGGAAGGGGGAGAAGGAAGTGGTCCGAGCCTCAGAGCTGAGATTCTTCTGCAAGCCAGGGTGAGGACTATAATACAACAAGTTGTTTCTCTGTAATTCGTGAAGTACATGGCGGGGAGGCAGCATTCACCACCAGCCCATGAGAAAAGGACACTCATGCTGAAGTGTGTGGATGTTGAAAAGCTATGATCTGGTGAGAGGCTTGAACAGAGAGGGAGAGAACCCTTACTTTCAGAAATAGAAGAAGAGGACTCCAGCTTTTATATTAGAACAGGTCATCCTTAAAAGGACAAAACTCCATAGACTAAATGCACACGAAGAAAGCAGCTGTGGGAAGACTGTTTTTGCCCATGGAGGGACTTCACATTGCAGCAGGCTTCAGGTGGACTGATGCTCATGAAGACTAGGACCACACTGGAAAAATTCAGAGAGCTGTCTCCCATGGGAAGGAATTCATGGCATAGCAAAAGAGACTCAAGCGAACTGAAGAAAGATTTTAGAAGTGACGAACTAACTAAAAACCCCAGGGTTTTATCTGATGCTGTCAGTGGAAAGGGAAAAAGAGCTGGGGGATAGTAAAGGTGTTCTAAAAGTTTATTTTGGGTTCTCATTTTCCTTTTCTAATTCTGTTAATAAATTTTTCTTTATGCCTTTTAAAGTTCTGAGCCTGTTTTGCCCTTAAAGTGCTTTCTCCTAATCCTTATCTCACTCCTTGAGTTTTCTTTCCCCCTCCTCTGCTAAACTACAGCAGAGGAGAATGAGTGAATGATTTTTTTTTGTGGGTGCACTGGTGTTTGGCCAGTGTCAAACCCACTACACACCTTAATGCAACACTTCAGACATGAAAATCCCACCAATGTTGTCCTGCAATCTGTCCTGCATGGTGCCCCAAATTGCTCTGAATAAGCACTGGCATTTTAAACTCATACCCTGCTCTCACGGTGATCCTATTTCTATGTCATTACATATCTCTAATATTAGTTTAAAAGTCTATGACAAGACGTTTAAAGAGGCCATTAAAAGTAATGACATTTTTTTAAAATGGACCAAGCATCAAATATGGTGTAAGTGGTGTTTTTTCAGTTTACCATTACTTTATAAGTGTAAATATTTGAAAACAACCACCATTGCAGCAACAGCCAACTCATCTGAACTTGTGGAACATTTAAGACACAAAAACTGATTGCTGTATTCCTCGGCAGATCTTTGACTACAAAGGGGATCTCCTTGAGATAAAAATGGTTTTTTGCCCTTTTTGGTCGTATCAAAATATCTATGGTCTGTGGAACTGAATAGTTCAACAAATTAATTAATTAGAAGAGAATCATCAAAGGTTTTTATCCATGATTTTTGTTTAGTTTTTCACAACTCAATACTTTTCATAACAATCAGCACAGAAAAATTCTTTACCTGCTCACTTTACAGGGTATTTCCTGTAGAGCTCTGGAACTGAAACCTTACACCTTCTGCCTAATGTGACCATTAAATTTCAGGGCTGAAGCATCATTTTTGCTGAGTCCATGAACTGATCTCTAATTCTTCTATGCAAAATGGGTGGTAGATTCTTCAGGCCAGGAGGCTACCTCCAGGCCATAAATTCCTAAACAGGACTGAGGATTGGAAGATCCTGATAGGGAACCAATAAACTCTGTGGAGTTGGAAATAGCAGGTTTGAAGCTCTATCTTCCCCTTTGGGATGCATATACTTTTAAAGGCATGTGCTTACTTTACAACCTAGAAAGGATTTAAAACTCTACATTCCTTACAGGTATCTCTATGAAGATTTGTATACTCCTAATGGAGATGTATATATGTCAGACATTCCTCTCTAAATTTATTATACACTTGTGTTTTCATGCTCGGGTATCTGCTATAGATGCCATAATGAGATTCCTAACAATTCTCACGAATTCAATAAAGAATTCAGAAACCTCACTTAATACTGGTCTAAGAAGGAGGCATCTAAGGATGAAGAAATAACTACAACACACAGCCTGTACCAATCTGTGATTTCTGTCTAGTCCCTCAGAAATAGAAGCAGGATCTTAAAACCTAAGGTGTTCAAATGACTACATCTTGACCTTTTTGTCCTTGAGTAAACAGTAAACTTGAGGTAGAAAAATGTCAAAGAATGGCCTAAAGAGCAGGAAATTGTGTGTGTAGCATGAGCTGTAGCAATCAGTCTTTATGAGGAAAGTAGCATTTTTCCAATAAGGTTTACTCAGAAAACAAAACCAGAGGCTTCAATTTAGAATTACAAGCTTTGAAAGGAAAAGCAGCAGAATACGACAAAGAGAAGTTTGTTCACATGTAAAAGGACAAGCTGGAAAGACCCACCTTGATTCTAAAATTCAGAAAATGGAGAGCATGAAGGAGATGGGTTTCAGAGGAAGGAAATGTAAATGAAATATTGACTTCTCATGGTAGTAGAAAAAGACATTACAGATAGTCTAGTTATCACATGTCTAGGACTTCCTCACTCGTGAATGCACTCTTTGGGAGCAGTAAGACATCAGGAAACAAGGGAGATATTTATTTGAAGCTGTAAAAATTGGGAATAAGAAATACTGTAATCTTGAACATCCATCAGAGCATAATTGCTGTTTTCCATTTAGTGGCAAAGTATGACTTTCCAAGGACTGCTGGAAGTATCAACATTTCACAAGGACAGCTCTGATGATGAGCGATGGTCCTGGTGTCCTAGTCAGAAGCTTTAATATCTTTTTTTTTCTTCCCTGCCTTCATCCCTTGCAATGCCATGCTGCCAGTTATAAAAGCTTGGTGTAATCCCCAGGGTTTATAGAGAAAGTGCATTAGGTGTAAGGAGGGTAAGGCAGACATTGGCTTTGGCAGTTTGTGTGAACTGATGAAAAGCAGCAGCTAACTCCCGCAGTAGAGCAAAAAGAAAAGTACTCCCCTTTTAAATCACTATTCAGACAGTAACAGAGCAGCTAATCTGAGATAGAAGTTCACCATGTTTGTATACGTTCACATTCCTATCATAGACTTCCAATAGAAAATAAGTATCTTCATTTTTTTCTGGGTTTGCATTAGTTCTGTAACTATTTCTAAAAAGTCAATTATGGTTTAAAAACCAGAGTCTAATAAAAAGAAAATTTAATCTTCTATGGTGAAACTGTACAAAAAGTGAGAGGTAGTGAATTTAGCATTTGGGATTCTGACTTTGACACACTTCTGGAACTGAAATCTTATCAGGAAAGGGAAACACAATTAAAACAGCTTTCTCTTGCATTGGTCCATTCACATTAAGTATGACAAGTTGCACACAGCAGAAGAATCTCAGCCTGCATTAGCAATACCATTTTTTCACAATGTGCAAGGAGAGTAAATGGCATGCAATTGAAGCATGGTGCAAGCGCGCACAATGACTTAGCTCTGAAAAAAAAACCAAGAAAACCACCCCAAAATACCAAAAAACCAACAAAAACAGTAAAATAAAAACTGCAAGTGATTGAACATTCACTTGAAAAATTTTCATCCTTCAGTTTCTTCTTACAGCACTATTGTGAATTCTTCTGCTCTCTTGAACATAAACCGTGATGTATCTAAAAGCTAATAAGATCTACAATGGAGTTTTTTGCTAGATTCATTACAGTTTGCTGTCAAGTGGTCAAATCCAGATAAGTATTTTCTACCAATATCTTTGTGTGCATTCCCTTTGACTGCATACCACAGCTAGTGAATGTATGGCATATTTAAAGGTACTCAGCAAGTCATTAGATGATTACCACAAATAAAACTCCTTTGAATCAAAGTGAAATACAATAAAATCAACTCTATTCTTAAAAAATTCCTTCTGTTTAAGAGGAGCTTGAGACAACAAAAAATAAGCCCATTCTGATAATATTCCTTAACTACTACTGACAACATTGTTATTTAGTTAAAAAATAAGTTCTTCACTGAACTATGAAAATAGTCTGACAACCCATAATTCAATTAAAAAAAAAATATTCCTTCACCATCTCCATTTGCATCAAGCAAATTTCTTGAATGTGATCTTCATGCCAAGAAGATATGTCTCTTTTTTTTTCTCACAATCCTTAAGTCACAATATTTCAGAGGTTGCTTTGCAAGGATGCTGTACATGTAAACACAGGATTCTTTTACTTTTTTCATTTGAGAAATAGCAGCACCATGAGACACTAATTATGGACCATGCAAACAAACAGTAGTGTGTACCCTAAAGTCCTTATCTAACTTTATAACAAGTCTCAAAGATGTGGACAGCTTCCACTTGTATTTTTCTTCACCATTGGCTGCAGATATGGAGGCCCATTGGCTAAATAAATCCCAAGGAAAGACAAGAATCCTTAGTGTGTAAACTGTTGCTTGTTAATGGGCTTGAATGGCTCACAAAGCCTACAGAATTGTCTGCCTCTGACCTTAAGAGAGTCCTAAATCAATTCAGTCTGACCGTATTCAGCTCCTACTGAACAGTGACCCAGAGACTGATTCTAGCTCTCTGGAGATTAGTCAGAACAGCTAGTATTCAATAGTAGCTCTAGTGCTTTTCTTCTGCTGGGAATCTCAGCAGAAAACGTTCCAGCACATTTAACACATGCACTCTGTGTGTGCATGCACTGCCACAAGTGCACAGATACTTCAAATTCTTTTAATGATTTAAGAGTTCAATATTATACCAAAAAAACAGTATCAGTTATTCATTAATAACTTTATTAAATGAGAATGTATGCTTGAAAACAAGTCCATTACCTTTTAAAGGCCCTTGTTCCCTTCCTACATGCCTTTCACATGTTGTTCTTGCACACTGATGCACAGCCCCCCAGAGGCTTACTATGCAAGCACCCAGCATGGTGAGAACTCTGAAATACAGAGTAACTGCAGTGTGAATCATTTTGTCACTGCCTACATGTTATGAGCAGTTTGTACTTTCTTCCATCATACTACAGACCTAAACCTCTGTAGTGCTAATCTGACAAAGCAAAACTATTAAGGGAACACAACAAAGAAAGATTTTAGGGGTGTTTCTAGTATTTTTGTGTTGACGAACATCCCCATTTCCATAGTAAGAATTGCCCATGCTTCTTTGCAAAGCAGACCATTGCAAATGGGCTGTATCTTCATCTAGATAATTGCTAAAGACTTCCAGTAGGTTCTCCTTCTCTGAAGTTGTCTGTTTCAGCACCACACTAGCTTCTTAACAAGGGTGCTGTTTTCTAATGACAAAGCAACTTGCAAAGCCACAAGACTCATGAAGGAGAGGTTTTATTTACTGACCTGGTAGCATTCCGCATTGCTACAGTTTTGTCATGGCTCATACTGATGAGTCTGCTAACTTGTCATTGCAATGACTGGAACTAGACAACAAATGCAGTTTTGAGAAATGTTACTTTTCCTCACTCCATTTAAATTAGCTAAACCAAGAATTTAAAATATCCACATCCATCTTCTTCTATGTGGGCAGTCTGTGGGGCTAAACAGCAATAGTATAGGAGAGGAATAAAGGAGTTTCTATACAGTGATTTAACAAAGTAAACATGAAATTGAATGAAACAATAAAATCCCAACACTAAAATTTAGACTGTATAAAGAGAGACAACATTTGGTGTGGATGAACTGCACAGAGAAACTGAGGAGCACATGCATATAAGAGAGTCTAAGGACACTCTTGAGTGACAGAAACTGTGAAATTCACTCTGAAGACATAGTTACCATTTGATTTATCCAAGTTACAGAGATATGTACACAATATAAAAGCTTCAGCAGCTGTGAAAGCACTTAAATACAATACTTAAAAGCACTGGGATGTACCATGTGGTCCAGAAGTAGGCAACTGATATTTACAGCAGAGTTGATCAAAAACAAGAAGGCTGGAAACAGAAATGAGTACTATTTACGAGAAGTGTATGATCATATTCACCTCAGGAGCCAAATGGCTGGTGTCAGCCTGTGCC
>WEIU01021109.1:237588-252078 GCA_013389925.1 Aegithalos caudatus
ATCTTAAGTCTATTTCTTTTTATTTTAGGAAATCATCTTCATCCTATTTGAAACATACTATTTTGGTTAAAAACAAAACCAAACAAATTGTAACTGCAATATAAAAACCAGTGTTTTGAAACTGCAATGACTCTGCAATGTCACTGTTAAGAAGTCATCCATCCCCATAGAGAAAATACAATTGCAACATCCTTTTCTGCAAAAAATTTGAAGATAACGTGGGGAAATGGTTGTGGAGTAGAAAATTATTAAAGAAAAATTGAACCATTTAAAAACAGCAAAGCATTTCATATTGCACCAATTGAACTGATTGCTTCAGAAGAACAGCTGCCTCACAGGGGTCTAGCATTTACCATCTCCCTGTGGGCACTTGTGCTACTTTCTGGTATGGCCTATATCTGCTGCTATATAAAAGCTATATTTTGATAGTTACTCTCTTAGAAAAGATCCGGTTTCTGGAGAAAAGTTTTAATAGAGAAACTGCATCCAATTCTAGTTATATCTGTTTATACAAGACCCATATTGTGCAGATGAAGAAATTTTCACCATGATGTCACAAAGCAGGATGGGTCTCCAGCCACACAATCATGAAATTTGCTAAATTAGGAGAAAAAATGATGTAATTACCCATGAGAGTTACCCTTCTCCTATATTGAAAAAAAAATCTTGACAGAAGAGTTGTACTTTAACTCTTTTGCCCTGGACATTTTAGAATGTTCTTCTTATTCATCAGTCTTCCCACATATTCTTAAGGAAGCCATCTCTGACTGAGAAAAAAAATCCTCCTTTTGGACTTATTAGCATCCTTGAAAGAGGTGTATGTACCAAAGAAAAGCGATCCACTGAAAATACCAAATCAGAATACTTTTGAATGCCTTGTAAGAGCAAGGCTTGAGCCTAATGGTTTAGGTTAGTTATATATCTGATTCTTCCCATTTTTAACAGTTTATTTACTTGATTATAAGGTTATCACTACTGATAGAAAAGAGTTATTAATGCAGACATCTTCTCAAATGCTGTTTCTTCTGAACTGATAGCCAGAAAAAGCACATTATTTAATATTCAGCCTGGAAATACTATTGCTTTCTAAACCCAGAATGACCTGGTTGTGCTTTGAGATTCTTCTTCCCCTCTTATGATCTCATCATCCCACATTGCTTGGACAGTTGATAAGTTGTTTCCTCGAGTTTTCAACAGATTTTGTTTACCATACATTGTTATATTTATTGTCTCAGGCATTGGAAGTTTGAGTGTGCCTCTGCTTCTGTACTACATACGTGTGAACAAAACTCTCCGTGATGGATCGTGCTCGATGCCTGTGCTTGGTTGTTCAAGCAGTGTCTGGTTTTGAATTGGCAATCTTATCATGAAGAAACATGTCTTCTTCAGTTCAGAGCCAAGTACCTTATCTCACCTCTGAGACTGCATATCAACCTGAAGCTCTGAAATGAAATGACTTCAGCACGATCAGATCAATTTGCTGTGAGAAGCCCACATCACAACACGAGCCCACATAATTCAGGCTTTGGCAGCTTGCTCAGGGGAGAGCTGGGCCTACATGTGCAGGAGCACTGAATTATTTCTCCTCTCTGGAGATGGAGAGTCAGAAAAGATCCCTTCAGGTCAGGGTTGAGGACTCATGAGGAAGTCAGCAGTGAGGCAGCTAAATTTTAGTTCAGTATGCTGGGCACTCCACACTTTTCAAGGCTAAGACAGTGAAGGTCAAGAGGCTAATCTTCTGAAAAGTAGATGANTTATTTCATGTTAAAAACATGCTTGACTATTTTTGACATTTAGCATGAATGGAGCAACACAATGTATTGTTTTCCTTTATTACTGACAATCAAGTTTTACTTTCCTTTCTGTAGCAATAAAAAGTAGCTTTAGCAGTACATCTGTCAAAATATTTACCTCGTAGGCCACCAAACTTAATGTCAGTATCTGCTTAGTATTTTAATTTCTGTTATCAATGCCAGAGGAAAGCAGATGACAGTAAGACCATGTATTATGCAGTTCTCAAATTACAATAAAATAATAGTTTTGATTTGGGGTCAATCCCTAAATGTGTGCAAATACTAAATCAGATCTAAAATCATCTTAATGCTTAAAGGACCAATGTACCTAAGTTACTGATGTAACTAAATCTAAGTTTCTATAAGCATTGGTGTTAGTGCAGCACTTTTCAATCATTCTTTTTAGTTTGGACCAGTTTGTAAGGTGTTGATGATCATCAGGTGGATTCAGCTTGTTTGGTTTTAACCACCAGGTTCATGAGTTGCTCTCTGACCATAATAGGTACATAAAAGGGCCCTTAAAACTATGTCACTGAATTAGCCAAGCTCTGCAGAGAGGGGGACTGGACAATTTCAGAGAGATATACTTTTTTTTGGTCTTCCTTCTCTTTTTATCTAAGCCTTAATAGGCTGGTGAAGGGGAGCTTTTCTAGTAAGTTAACTAAACCTCATATTTTAGCACCATCACCTCTATCTGCTGCTGGGAAAAATAGGAAAACTACCCTTTGAACTGGGGTATACTTGGCATTTTTCTGCAGCTTTAAATTGAATTAACAGATAGATTATGTCTATGTGGGATGGAGAATAAGGATTAAAAAAAGAAATCACAGCTTTTTTAAATGCCAGAAATATTACATGAAGTGAGCATTATGAATGTGAGATGGTTAAAGTTATTTTGCTAAGCCCCCCTGCCCCTTTTACCCCTGCTCTTGTTATCAGCTGGGAGGCAGGGAATATCTATTCTCCTTTCACTTACCCACATTCTCTCTGACACCTTTCACTTACCCACATACATTGTGTTCCCCATGGAGATTTTCATCTTGTTGTAAAAATGACACTTTCAGGGATATGACTGTAGAGGCTGAAATGTTGATTACCTACCATTAATCATTTCTGGAAACACCAGTCTCTAAAGATGCTAGTCCTCTGGGGTGCATAGAATATTCACGGAGAGGAACAGACTGATAGCGTGTGTGGGAGTGTTTGGGACAGTACATATTTACTCTTGGCCATTTTGGCATGATTTATCCTTTTGTGGTCACATTTTAAAAATATTGCTGACTTCCCATCCTAGTTAATTATTTGAAGTCATCCTCTTTTGGTGTTGCTCTCCACTGGTTTCATTAATATGTAATGAAATTTCCCTTTGTGCCTTTATTGTCAATGTTCGAGAGCATATCCGCAGGAAAGGCTTTATACCATCAGTCTGGAATCCCACTTCCCTCTCAGCTGCTTTTCTCCATATTGATGGCGTACAGGATAAACAGAACAAGTTAATTTGTAATCTTAGATAGAAAATGATAGCTGCACTGTTTCTGTCATTGAGCACTCTGCCAGTTTAAACAGCTGATTAGTCAGCTTCTGTGGAATCGATCTGAATCAGTTCCACCTGCGTGCACCCACCAGGAGCCACTTTATTGTAAATCAATCATTCTGAAAACATCTCACAAAGGGGCCAGTCCTCACTAACAAGCCATCAATTTAAACTGTCTGTCTGGAGAACTCTAGAAATTAGAAGAGCAACATTTATTCTAAAATTATGGAGAAGTTGTTAGGATTTTTTTTTTCCCCTCTTTTAAATGATAACCTGTAATATTTGGTGCTGCTGGTGGTTTTCTTATCTTTTCTAGCTTTATTTTACTCCTATGCATTGGGTCACTTTTCAGACATTCCGAAAGTGCAGGTACTTTCTCATCTGAAAAAAACAATAGGTTTGGAATTTTAACAACAATGGATGGAATGGATGGCCTTTATTACTAGAAGGCAACATTAACAGTAACTCAGAGACTTTATATCCTGCCCTTGTGCCCCTTGGGTGTTAAGATCGATCCCCAGAGTCAGAGAAGTTCTCCTTATTCTTTGACATGATGAATTGCTAAATTTTGCCTGTGCAGAGAGTGGGTCTTCCAGCTGGCAGTGGTTGGAGAATCTGCCCCAGGGGAAAGATACAGATATATGACTTGGTCTCCAAACCCTTCCTTTAAGACACTTCATACTACCCTAAATAAAAGAGAGTGGAGAAGGTATATTCTACCTTTTTTTTTTTTTATTGGCCTGTCTAGGCATTTCACTTATGTCAACAAAAAAAGCTGTGAGACTCATGTTTTTCAGTTGTTTAGAATCTCAAGAGTCTTATTCAGCTTGAGAAAAAAATATGGCAGCACTTAGTTTGCAAGGTGTAGAGCAAAATACTGTGTGCGATGTTGCGCCGTGTAATTACACGCTGCCACCTGATTGCATTGTCAACACTGTCTCTGATTACAAGGTAATTGCTTAGTTACTAGTTTGGATGCAAAGCCTTTCAGAGACTTGTGTATTAAACAAGTGTCCCACTCTTGAAAATGCAGTCAAAATACAAGTTCAGTGAGGGCTCAAGTGATTGTACAGAAACTAATTTTTCACTTGGATTACACTGAGTCTGATCTATCTCTGCTTAACTCCAGCTGAAATCCTCTCATCTATCATTCCATTTATTGTAGGATACTCTGGTGAGATGTCTCTTATCAAATAGTGTAGGGTATTCACAGCAAGTCCAGAGCTTCAGGTTCTCTCCTTCTGCAGGGAAAAATGCGGAAGACTAAAACGTTAATGGTTAAGGACTCAATCTGTTACTTGTAAAGCAGTAGGTGCTTTTCTGACATGCATGATAATAACCCAGTGCAGAGAGGTGAACATCAGGGGATAACCACCCCAATCCAACCTTTGTTTA
Organism: Aegithalos caudatus; assembly: GCA_013389925.1. Classification (NCBI taxonomy): domain Eukaryota; kingdom Metazoa; phylum Chordata; class Aves; order Passeriformes; family Aegithalidae; genus Aegithalos; species Aegithalos caudatus. The sequence continues at coordinate 242,311 of WEIU01021109.1, forward strand.
GCAAAAAGTCAAGTTTTGAGATGGGTAATGGAGGAGGACATTACGAAGCAGATCCTTTGAGGCAGGACAGGAGTGTTTATCAAGCCAGTGTCCTCCCTTACATAGCTGGCTCAGTTTTAAATGCAAACCCACCTCTTTTAAATGAGTCTCCTGATCCTTATCTGACTTCTGATGCCATTCCTGTAGAGCTGGTCCAGCTGCTTGCTGAGTCTCTAAAGGTGCCCACATTAAACCAATACCAAATACTAAATGCTGTAGCTGAAAATATAATGAAAATTGCAACTTCTGTGTGGTAGAAAAAATATTTTAATAGACAGAGATAAAATCATTAGGCTATTGAGGGAGGTTGTTACCTGTAAGCACCTAGCTGCTTCTGAAAATCTGAATTGCAAGCTCTCTCTGGAGACTCTATCTGACCCTCATGGCTGTCTTGCTGGCTGTGTTCCAGTGCCTTTCAAGATGGAATGGGACAACTCAACCCAGCGTAATATGCAGAGCTATCTTCCTTTTCCCATCAAATTGTTGATGCATTATGGACTTTTTTCATACTTTTGATCAGGAAACATGTAAGATGGTGACTAGCAAAGATAGGTCAATGTGTTTTTATTGAGCATAAGCTGTATTTTTGCTGGAACCCTGATATCCCACTGTGGGCTGTTCATGCTGGCAATCTGCAAGAGACTGCAGTTCTCTCCTGAGATATTAGAGTTCCCTGGCATGGGAACTTGACTTCCCTCATTTAAAAGAAAGCTCAGGGCACATCCACCATTTCAGCAGCTTCCAGAGTATGGAAGAGCTACATTAACCAAGACAAAAACACCTCAGAAGTGCCAGGAGTTGAATTACAAGTACAGCAAAATTATTAACATGATGACAGCTTGTGCACAAAGGATCAAAGGGCATGAGAAATGGAAACAGCTCCATCTGTCCTTGCCAAAAGGAACCAGGGTAGAAAATCACAAATTTCTTACTGTGTTAATACACCAGGTGTATGTTCCCTTTGTTGGCTTGCTTAGATTTCCTATTTTTAAAAGACACTTCAGTAAAACTGCCATAATTTTAATCCATTCTTAAACATGGATTTTTTTTCCTTGTCCACCCATGCCTACTTTCTATTGTAGCTCTCCTACACTCTAACTATATGCATATGTAGCATAGCTTTGGAAGTGTCTCCATTCCATTTGGGGCTTCATATTTATTAGTTTGCGTTATCAGCTGTGGTTGATTGCAAGCAGAATAAACTATATTTACTTTAAAAGCCAATTCTGCAATCTTGACTTGGGAACTGGGAAAAACAGCTTCTTTTTGGAACTGTATTTTGACCCTGGAAGTAAAAGTTGAGGACTGGCAGAAATTTCCATAGCTAAGTTGAAGCAATTCTTTAGTCCATAGTCTAAAAGAGAATATATTTCAAAATAGTAAGCATTGTGTGTAAGCTAAAAAGGATTGTGCTTCAGTCACTATGGTATTTCAGACCCAGTTGAGCTACAATCATAAAAAACATTTAAATGTATTTATATCAGTCAGGTGAGCAGATCAAATTTTGGACATATGTGTGAGATGAGCAAATCCTGATCTGTTACTTTAGCTTGTCATTTATTGCTTCTTTGATTTAAACTGAATTTCTGTGGACTTATCTGGTGAAGCACAGTGAAGTAAAATTCAGCTTGATGTGAATAGTGATCAACACTACTTTGACCATCTATAATGTCTTTTTTTTTCAACAAACACTTGAAAAATTTGTTCATACTATTTAGTTTCTGACATGATTTGAGTGAGACCACTATTTAGAACATGTTATACTTTTACATATTTTATTCCAGGCTGTATTTTAACAAATTGTACTCAAGTAGGCCCCTTCAACCTTCTTTTGGCTCTGTACTGTAGCAGCTTTGTGTGACTTAGACATACAAATTCAGAATTTGGACTGAATTTAAAGGGTAGCAAGAACTAAAGAAGATAGGAGAGGTAATAAGATAAAAATACTTTAAAATCTGTTTCACTTTAAAAAGGCATCAAATGATGTCCTTAGAAGATCTTCTGTTATATCCTTTGCTTATATTAGAAAGCAGAATAAAATATTTATTTAAGATGGTGACTCTCATTGATTAGCTTCTTTGGAAAGAGTTTGTTTTTTCTCAAATCTCAACCAGTAGTTTTTTGGATGAGATGGACTGCTCTCTGAACAAATAGCAAAGAAACAGAACTATCATGGGAATCTTTGTATTTCTGTTGCTTACTGACATTATATCATTGCTGGCTAAATGCAGAGGTGTTGTAAGAGGAATAATGCTCTGCTCAGGCATCCAGTCCACCACAGGATTCTGCAAAAGGCTACTCTATTAATTACAAAATATATTGGTCTCACTAGCAAGAGTAACAAGACTGATCAATCCTCCACAGCAACGAAAAATCAGACAGTCTAAAATGTTAGTGTGACAACAATGTATAGTTTGGGACCTAAGAAGTGCAATGACAATAACAGTAAAAATCCCCATTTATGGGGCACTCTATCAAACAAACCTCTCAGAGCACCACACAGTAAAAACATAAGAAAATTAAATCAAACAGAGCTGTGGGCTTGATTGAAGGGAAATCATTGATCCTTTTTCCTAAAAGCATAATGAAAAAAACCAAAACCTTAATCTCTTGAGGTCTAACATAGAAGTTCAAAACCTGTTTCAGATGTGCAGTACTAACATTCTGAAGATGATTTCTTTTCCTGCTGATTCCAGATTTGTTCTGGCAGGGCACAGAATAGGGTGCCTAAAACTCTAGATTGAAACTCACTTAGAGTGTGCGCACCACTTTCTAGTACAAAAGCTTATTCAAGGATTATAGAAAAATGACTCAAATTTAAGGAAAAGTACAAGAGATTAGCTGATATAATCTCTGATCTTTCAGACATTATCTCTCCCTTTTTGATATGCCAACATCTATCTTTGTTTCAGATTTATGCAGGTGTCTCTGCTCCATGATTGTACCAAGTCACAAACCAGTTCTGTTCTTTTTCCTGCTTTCCCTATCTCAAGTTCCTTTCTGTCGATACTGGGATTCCCATCCTGCATCCAGCTGCATGATGCAATTATGTCTGTAAATCCTTTTTTCTACTCTCTCAAAGAGCTAGAGTAGGCACTCCTCTTGGCAGATAGTTGAGGTGAAGATGGTTAAATATAGAAAACTCCATCTCTAATGACTCATGCCACTGCCCACCCTCATTTCCATGCTCAGTGTGATGTCTATGTCAACTATCAGGTCCAATGAATAATAATAAGCTCAATAAAGCTTTTCATCAATATGCTTTCCTGACATTCCCCACTCATTGATATTTCTCCCATGTTTGCTTGAACAATCTGTTACCTCCAGTCATCTTTACTTGTATGAACCCAGACACTGCATAGAGAAATTGCCAGGCAAAAATAGATGTCTGTAAAGCCTTCACCATTGAGGAGCTTCATCAAACTGATCAGCCCCAACTTCATTACCTCTTTTGTGTGAATTCTGTCTGAGCAGCACAGCTCAGTGCTAGAAACTATTCAGTAGATTTAGCAAACAGACAACTATCCAGGCAAACAGTGCTTATGCCAGCTGACAGTCCAGAAAAAGGAGCTGGTGGTCTGTGCAAGGACTATGTTCTTTAGTGAAGCAAGATAAAGCAAACACACATACAGAAAAGCCTAAAAATAGCTTTGATTCTCCAAACTCGAAAATAAATTTCACTTCTGTGTATATTAGAGGCACTTTCAAAAGAAGAAATCTTTATTACTAAAGATAATGAATAAACATGCTTTCTTTTCCTCATCCAGACAATTTAATCTCAAAGCTATATATTTATTTTTCTTGAAACATGTTGCAAAATACTAATGCTTGTGGCTTTAGGCAAATTTGTAATAAACTTCTGTAAAAAAAGTGGTTGAATTTTATCTTATTTGGCATCAATGGAAAACCAGAAAGAAACACATCCCTGAAAGTATTTTGCAGAATTTGCAAACATTTGTTGAATTATTAAACATTCATTAGTATTCATTAAATACTCTTGCTGGAATATTAGTCCCCATCAAGAAGTACTATGCTATGTGAGAGCAATTTTATCTCTAGGTAGAGTATAGATAATAACAATAGCTTTTCATTACTTTTCTGATCCAAATACAAATATGCACAAACTTCTATTAACTTCAGTAACCTGTTAAGGAAATTGCTTTTAAGATCTCTGGGACCATTCTATAGTTCTGTTTCATTGCAAAACTTTTATAAAGGCTTGTTTGGACTAACTGGTTGGGAGTACTCAGTGCACTAGGTGTGATGAGCCAGAGTGCTGTCAGGTTTTGCTGAGGCAGAATGATCCTGTAGGAGCAGATCCTGGTGCACCGGGATGTCTCCTTCAGTGCAGCAATGTCAGACCCAGGATACTGTTAAACAGCAGTCAGCCTTCATAGGCATAAGGTATCAAGTACTGTAGAGATGATAACTTGCTTCATTTTTCTAATGTGCACCAGAAAAAAAAAAGAGATTGTTTTCCTGTGGAAAATAATATGTAATAAATTTCAGTTTGGCAGGGTTTGGCCTGGGGTAGAAACTGCACTCTAAACTTTCTATCCTAGTTTGCATAATTTTCTTATGTAGGTACAATTACTATACCTTGTGGCTCCCAGGTTATGGCCTTGTAGGACCAAAAAGAAAAAATGACCATTTATGCCCTGTTGGGTTAGATGAAGTTGTAACAACCTGCAGTGTTTCTATTTGTAGTTCATTCATACATGGCCAAGGAGATCATACTACTGACCTGAATGGTTGGAGAAAACACCAAAAATTTTCTCTCCAGAAACAAGCAGACAATGAATTTTAAAAATTAAGATAATTAATATCTTTCATATTTAGTAATTGCATTTTCAGAGCTCTTTTTATTTTGGGCTTGAAATAGACCATGCATGCAATGCAATGTCCTTTGTCCTTTCCATTAATGACAGCTTAAATACGAAAGAAGCCAAGCACTTTCTACTGCAAAAGAAGCTGTGATGTGTTAGCTTCATAAATCTACATTTTGATAATTCTCCTTGAAAGATAGAGGTCCTTTAATGACTGATTTTAACTTTAAAAGTGCCTTCAACTTTTAACTTTCTTAATGTTCTTTTTAAACATACCATTTTTTGCAGTATAAGGTCTTTTTAATGACAATGAAATGTATATACAATGTTTATGATCTGATTTAATGCCATTTTTAAATGAGAAAGTTATTAAAACATGAATCATGTTGCAGCTAATAAAAAATGAGAGGAATCACAGGAGCAAAAGCCCAGTCTGAAAGCTGTGACTCTTTAATGTAGAAATATTTATTGTGAGGTGCTATAAAATGGATCAGACAGACTGAGGTTTTAGTCCTTTACCAAGGCCTATACAGCAGATATGAGATTCAAGCTCAATGCACACAGTACATGTAACTCTACATTTGCATTTGAGTCTTGCATAAATACTGTATCTCAGAGGGCTTGGAGGAACTGAATAAAACAAATTCACTGTAACACAATGAATGAGCTGCAAACTAGGAAATTGCTGTTTGCAGGTACAGGGGGTAGAACTTTTGAAGAAGGGCTATTTAAGCAGTGGGTGCTGTCATACATGGCCCACCTGAGAGAGCAGCCAAGCCTCCTCTGGGGTTTGAAAGCCATGGGGACAGGCTCTGGGGCTTGTGGCTGAAGCAAGAATGACACAGGAATGGGAAGCAGAAGTAGTCAAGAGTCCTTTGAACTCTGTCATAATTTCTGTATCTTTAGTTAATACAAGGAGGTGTCACCATATAGACAGTATGCACCAGTAGAGAAGAACCAATAGGGAAAAGGAGGGGTGTGCACCAAGAGGAAAAAGCTTTTTTTATTTTTTCACCATAGGTCCATCAAAACCTGGCAGTCTGCAGTGATGGAAAAGATGCATAATATGATAAAGCTTGGTAACCAGCATGTGTGATTGAACAAACCAATGAAGAGATAATATTTGAAAGCTTTACAGCTTGGAAAGCTGTTAGCAAGCTGGTGTCCCCTTCATCATTTTTAATTTTACTTTTACTGCCCTTCATTTGCTTTGACGGGTTGATGTTGCCATGGTGCAGTTGAAATTCTCATAAAAGTGCTGTTACCCTTTCAGGATGGCTATTTTTTCCTAGGGTTTATACCACATTTTATAGTTATGTCAGAAGGTTTACTTGGTTTATGAATTCTCCAAGCCCTGAGACTGCTCTAAAAACTCTAGGTTGCAGTTCAGGCTTGCCTTTTAATTTCTGAGATTTAACAACCACTACATCAGTGTATTATTTCTACACATAATTAGAAAACTCATTTTAAATGTATCTTTTTGTTAATATGGGTAAAAAAACATTCCCTCACCTTTTTGATCTGTAATTTCTTTAACAACAACAACTAAAATAAAAAGTGTTTTTTCTGACTAAAGCTATGTGGCTCCTTTTTATACTATCTCCCAGTTTTTAAATGATTTATCTGATGTAGGAAAAAAATTTCTAAAAGCTCTTTCTGCTCCTTGTAAAATACCATACCCAGTGTTCATTAAGATATTCTCACACTTGCAGTGAAAGTTAATTCATGTCAGATGTGAATTGGTCCCATGACACTTCTGCAATCACAATTAATTTCCCGTTCACTTGCTCTGTAGCATTCACATAAAAGATCTGTAGAGAGAAACTCTTGTCAATGGTGTTGAGAGTTAAACTTTTTGCAAGATGGTTTTAGAATGAACATACACATATTGATAAACCTGAGAAATCTGTTAGTCATTAAGAACTGTCCTACATGACCCCTGCTCAGTGTGAACAACAGACCAACTTCACAGCTGGAGTGGAACTTTGGGGTGGTAGAGGAAGGAAAGGGCCAGAAGGAACTTTTCTTGACTTTAAAAGTCCAGAAAAATTGCTCAAGAAAGATATGCCTGCTAAGGGCAGCTCACGAGAGTGAGTCATTCATTATTTTTTCTCTTGTTTTTTGAAGAAAAAAGGACTTTAACAGGTATTCTGTAGTTGCCTTTCACAGCTATACTGCTGCTGAGGGAAGGAAAGAAAGTTTCAGACACCACTATGCTCTGTTGAATTGGTATTTATTACCTTCGGTTGAATTAGAAGCAAGTCAGGAGCTCTGATTTTGCTGTGTCTTCCAACAAGCCCTCCTAGAGAGTGCTGGGAAAGGGATGAAGTCATGTCATTATAGGCAGCACATACTAATACAGAGAAAAATGCAAGTTGCACCCAGACACAACTTTGAAAAAAAAACCCAGAATTTCTGACCTACTGCAACCTAGTTTTGTCCTATTTCTGTCTCTACAAGAAAGTTAAATGAACGAACATTGTTTAAAGGTCAAATGAGAGTCAACAGGCAAACAGAATAAAGCACAAACCCACATCATCTTACTACTACCGGTAGTATTAGATACACCACCACTTAGAAGTACCTTGTTGAAACAATGTGTTGAGAACCAAAACTTGGACATGATTTTTTTGACTCTAGGCAAAACCTAAATAAAATCTCAGATATATACACCTCAAGAGACCTACACTGAACTTTGTGTAGTCCAGCTTTAACAGGAAGACCATTATTAAAGCATTCACAGCTTTGCTTTTTTTTTCCTTCTGCTTACTTATTTTACAGCATGGTGTACTGTCCAGTGCTGTCATATTTGTATATTGTATTTTTGCACAGCATAAGGACTGTTTCCTCACACTGGACTGACTTATATTCTTTAAGCAATAGAAGAACTTGGAAGGTTTTTCTGGATTTATTATGCTCTGAAGTAGTTTCCCCAAAATTTGAATGATACATTTAAAACTCAGAATATGAAAGGAAAGTTGTCTTTAAAAAAATCAGAACATTAGAAAATTGCATGTAAGTATGTCAGTCATCCAGGTATAGATCTGATAAGGTCATTTGAATAAGAAACTTGTATTTGCTCCTGCATACACTTCTAATTCAGTGAGGAGTGAAAAGGAAGTGGAAAACAAATGTTCTTGATTTAAAGGTATTATTAAAGCATGAAGTGGTTTTTTTTTTTTTTTTTATCCTAAGTTAATAGGTTTGTTCCTGTCACCCTTGCCAGAGTCCTGTGCAGCTCTATATTGTTATTTTATTTTAGCTGAATGACAGTTTAAATGTCATTGTAATCATGATGTGTCCTTAAAACTGTATCATTTTGTTTTGGTCTCTTGTTAAATACTTTCCCCCTTAATTGCATTTTCATTCAACCAGAAGACCTACAATGGCAACCACAGCACAGCTGAAAAACAATTCATTGTATCAGTCACAGACTCTCATAATGGAGCACCTTAATAAGAACAAGTTCTGTACTTCTTGAAGGCACAAGATAAATTAGGTTCATAGTCCATTATTTGAACAAGGGTATCTGACTTATGGCAAATCTATCTGAAAGAGTTCTGTAGAATTGTATTTTATCTTTAAGAAATGTGTTTTCTAAAAGAAGATATTTGCTTCTGTTGCAGTAAAGGATTTAAACAGAAGAATTTCTCTCTAATGTTTGTTGAATCATACTAGAATGATGAGGTAGAACGGAGCCATACATCAAAGATCCAGTGTGAAAAACTTAGCATTGTATTTTATTTCAGGAGGGAAGGCTGAGCACAGAATGCCAAATGGTTTTGCCAAGAGCACACTCTCTTTCCCTTATTTACCAGGTTATATATACAATGGAGAAGGTGACAGCACTCTTAAAACTTTTTCTACTGCTGAAATTTACGGATGTGCACATTTCCTTTTTCTTTTGTGAAGAACATCACACTGGCAGAGCTGGAGTATGCATTTCGCTAACTCTGTGGAACTCCTATAATATAAAGAGAAGCAAGACACTTTTTCAGCAGGTTTTTCTGCAGATGCCCTATCAGTTTGTCCTCTTTGTCAAGCATGGAGCTGAAAATGGGTGAAAAGAGAACCTTGCCTTTCTTCCAAATCCTGGTATTTTTTGCTTTTGGCCTTAACTTGCTGTGTGGTAGCAACTAACCAGGAAGGCTGATCGTATTTTCTGTTGTGACCATTGTCTAATGAGGAGTCTTCTAATTTTGGCATTGAAATGACACTAAGAATTTATTTTTTGTGTGCCTGTCAGGCATCATCAGACAACCACTGATGTTCGTATGACCTGGAAGGGATTCAGACTTATGGTTTAACATCTGAGAAATGCTATAATGAACTGAAACTTCCTTTACATGATCCTCTGGTTTTGGCTTAAATAATGCAATCAGATTCAATCTTCTCATTCAAACACTTGCTTCTAATTTTTACCACAAACAAGAGGTCAGCCAATTCTTTCTTAGTATTTCTTGATCCATAGCTAAACACATAGAAGATTTGAGGAAATCTGTTACTCTTAATAATAAGGCAGAAATGGAAAGGACATTTACTGTGATTTCTGATCCCATCTTACCAATACCTTCATTCAATGCCCTCAGTGTCCTTAGGTGGCATGTTGAACCATGTAGTCCTGAGGAGGGTTATTTCTACTTTGAAAAAATAGATGAAATTTCTGGTCCAAAAAAAAGTGTTTATTTTAAGTGTGTAACTGACCATTCTTGCTGTGTTATATACTACTGTAATTCTGTTTACAGTGTTACTTTCTGAACAACGTGCGAATGACTAGTGCTCAAAGCACTTAGTCTCCCTGATCCTAGAGTGGAGGAAGGCATTCTGTAGATTGACTGCAAAGCCATTGAGCTAAAGTGGAGACAGGAGCAAAAACAAGGTGAGCTGGTTTGCCATGGATGCA